>DWAJ01004298.1:0-13190 GCA_018238005.1 Eurema mandarina
AAGGGTGGTCCCATTACAATTTTATAATAAAAAAAATAACCCCCAAGGGTGGAAAATTGGGGATGAACTTTTTATACGCAATATCTCCGCTGATTATAAACCAATTTGAACGATTATTTTTTTGTTGAATAGGTATTATCAAAGGGGTGGTTTCATGCGAATTTGAAGAAAATATTTCACCCCCAAGGGTGGAAAATTGGGGATGAACTTTTTTATACGCAATATTCCGTTTCAAGTATAAAATTATCCTATCCTATTCTACTATTCTACTAATATTAAAAATGTGAAAGTTTGTGAGAATGTATAAATGGATGTATGTTTGTTACTCTTTCGCAAAAACGGCTGGAACGATTTAGTGGAAATTTGGTAGGTAGATAGGTGATATATAGGATTAACATATAGAATCCTTTCAAACCGGCTTTTTCCCCGGGAAATATAGGTTAGTATAGGTATAATAAAGGCGTAGTTAAATTCTCAAAATTTCTTTAGGGTGACGGTGGCGACCCTCTTACACTAAAGAACGAACTCATCGGAATAGCATCGTACGTCGTGCCCTGTGCTAAGCAGTACCCAGATGTCTACGTAAGAGTCTTCCAATACAAGAACTGGATTCAACAAAACATGAAGTAGCATGAATTATTACTTTGTGGTGACATTCGTGATTAAATTATTGAACAATGATTGGTATTTTATTTTAAGACCTAACTTATCTTGAGGACCTACAAACCCAGTGCCTTCGTTACGAAGGAAGAGTTCCGTGGGAAGAGAAAGGAAGAAGGATTCAATCCCCACACTAGGAAAATATATTTCTAATTTATACAAAAAAAAAGAATGTATATGTAATGTATGATATGTATCCATTATCTATTTGCAATATGTCACTAGATGGCGCTGTGTTAAAATAAACATTTGTAGAGCATATCTTGTCAATTTTATTGAGGAAAGAGAGGATGACATAGTTGTTCCTAGTAACAAAGAAAGATTTATATTAACGTTTTTTTTATATTTTTTTGGGCATTTAGATCTTGTCCTATGCAGGCAACACTTTCTTAACAGAACACAGGAATAATATATTTTTAATTTTACATTTGTATTTTTTGGGGTCTGGGTGCTGCTTTGTATCATATGTGTTTATAAAAGAAAAATATGTAGATATTATTGATCTGTTATCTAGTTATTCATATCTTATTATCCAAGTCCATAACTGCTGATCGTGGAACTAGATGGCGCTGTTTTAAAATAAGTGTCATTAAGTATTATCTCTCGAAAACGCAAAGATGCCTTACTGTTTTTCAATTACAGAGCATAGTGCGACTTTTCCATCAATGTCAAGTTATAGAAAAACATTTGTTAATTTTCTGGCACTGCACTTGTAATTACACGCATCCTGCGATAGACTTGTTAGTATTTTTGAGAGGTTTCTATTTAAGATGTAGTTAAAACATTCAATTTTAAGCATTATTCCGTATAATGCGAAATTATGCTATGATTGAAAATCTAGGAGAATCACTAAGATTGTATATTATCTTATGAGACGTTTTGAGTAGACACAAACGACATATTTTGATATTCTAGCCCGTTATGGAATACCTATAAGTATGTAAAAAAACCACTCGTGTGGCATTGGAAAAACACAAAAACTCTATTGAAAATAATTAAAGATGTGAAACTACTAATTATAATATGGAAAATTAATACTGAATACTTAAAATTTCAACAAAAAAGAGGAGAAGTCATTAAAAATACAATTTGATACATAAGACATAACATGATTGGTTTCATGTCTTACCAAATTGATTTTATGATTAAAGTATGCTCAAGATAATATTAAAAAAATATTTTTGTAAAGATACCTATTTGGAGGACTAGTTTTATACATACCACTAAAAGAATTGCTTCTTCTAACTAGCAAGCATTCAAATACGATTATTAAAATGTAAAGTTGATTCAAGCTGTTGGCATCGGTCAGGAAAATGGAAAATTTGTTTATTTATCCTTGTACATGTCCATTATTATAATAATTACCTCCATTCTTGATTACAACATCAAACCATACAGCAGAATGTAAACTTCTTTTTGTATGAACACAACACTTTTTTCGTTAACGGGGGTAAATCCTGTTATGGGTACCTCGTACTTCTCGGGGGAGAAGGAGGCGGTTGTAACGGACTCGCCTTTATAGGGTTATACCAACTAAAACCCACCGGCATTCCATCGCGCACCCTTGCGCGGGACGGGCTCGAGAGGACGCACGACGCCATCGTCCGCGAACACAACACCTGATCCACGCGTTCAAAAACTTGCTTTTACGTACGCAATATAATGTATAAATATTACAATAGTCGTTGTTTATATTTACAATTGTATGTTCTTATTTTAAAAAGAGCGACTATCAGAGTTTCTTGCCGGTTCTTCTCTGTAGAAACTGCCTTCCGAACCGGTGGTAAATTTTTTGTAATACCATTACGATTCAAAAGTGTTACTAAATGTAGCCTACATGAATAAAGATACTTTTGACTTTGACTTTGAAAATACCTCCTAAGAAATTAAAAGTTAATTCAACATTTTTGGATAAAGACGAATCCCACCAAAAACATTAAATGTAAAAAATGCCAAGTCTCTCGATGCAGTCTTTCCATCGTAAAAAGTTTTGAGATCTCATAGAAGCCCTATTCAAATTATTTTGTAGATTTTAAACACTTAGTAATTGTATCAATACTTTTCTTTATACACATTCTAATTATGAGCAGAAGAAGAAACAAATAAAACGGCATAATATTTGGAGGAGTTGAAAGTTACACACACCGCATGCGTAAACATTAATATCACAAAATTGATTTTCTTTTGGTTTATCCGTGTCGTCCCAACCATAAGTAATCTTAAGATCTGTTTGTATAGAAAAATAAAGCCCTGTCCGTAAATATAAAGTTTAATATAAATAGTATAAAAGATGTGTCGATGGATTTCAATATATTTAAATTATTTTGTACTTAGTAATATATTTTTTATGCGAGTGCTTATAAGATTGCTATATTTTTTTGACGTCTTCTGATAAAAAAATTGATGAGTTTTAAAAAGCTATTAAATTTAGAATAATTAATATTGTACTTGAGTGTACACGTGCGCTTTAAAAAAATGTATTTCATTTACCAATAGAGTTTATTTTCTTACCTACAGGCAGGTAGTGCAGTGTATAGTTATACTTCACCTGTACTACCTTTTTTTTAAGTGGGGAAAAGGTCTGTAGCAATACATGATCCTACAGGCTACAGCCATCGTAGCCAGGGTTGGACTGTAGGTAATGCCGAACTCTTACCGACTGAAACCCCACTATTCTACCAAACTGCTTCATGATGGAGTCACGGGTACCCTTGCAGACTCTTCCGCACCTGCACTACCGAGAGAATTTAAAAAAATTTCATGATAATTAATAATTATTATTATCATGAAAATTATTATTTTGAAGTAGCCAGTTTGGTTGTTACCAAAATATACAGCTTATATTATTCCAAAATTTATATAGTTACTTAATTTCTATTAGAATATATTCCATTTGTGTTTGTATTTTATGTTTAAAATATCAACAGTACCAAGCAATAACCACGTTAAAAAAAAAGACTGTCAACGTCAATCTTAAGTCTTAACAGTTGACAGCAGTCACGCAGTGGCCAGTGATGTACAATTTAAAAATATAAACATGCCAAGGATAGGAGTTAGGACACATGGTTAATTATTTGGTTAACTATAAAATGTTCTTGTTTTAATCATAAAGACGAGTATTATTCAAGTAATTCAACTTTTGACTTGTAAAGCGTCTCATGAACTGAATTATTTAGGTATCTTACGCGCATTATAAACAATGTCCTTCGTCGTATCTAAAGCTGCTCTTGCTTCCAAAAATGCCGAAAGTAACTTTAAAGTTGTTAAGTTTGAAGCACACAAACCGAAAAAGAGGAAAGTTTCTGAAGGCAACGACAAACCTGAACTTCCTAAAGTATCATCACAGACGAGAGATTTAGAATTAAAAAAGATACGGCATGAAATCGTTAAATTTGGTATGTCGGGATTTGATCCTATGAAAAAAGAGGAAGCCAAAATAGCGTTAGCTGTAAGTTTAGGTAAATCAGCTTTTTACTTTTACATTTAGTAAATACATTGTTGTTTAGAAACATATTTGAAAACTTGATCATGTTTCTTATCAATTATTTACAATTATGTTGAATAATTTGATTGTAGTTTAAATAGTCCCTACCTTTTTAATTTTTTTGAGATGTTTTGTATGTGTTTAATATGAGATTGGATCAGGTCAGCAGGAAGTTAGTTTTTCTGAATACAATAAAGTACTGTATTCTTTATATTAGATACAGATATTTTAAACATATAGCTGAAATAATCACAATATCAATTTTGTTCTCTGTATTTTCAAATTAAAAATTTCCTTCTTGAACCTCCGTCTCTTTATCAAGCTTTGATGCATACTCAAAGGTCTTGTCTTGCACAAGTATATGGACAGAAAAATCCTGTACTGTGATGGTGCAACCTTTTAATAATTCTAAATAACTTGCTTTTGTTGATAATTATTTAATTATTTAAAGATAATGTTAGTTATGTTAGAATTTAACATAACCAATTTGTTTTTCCAGGAGCAAAACCACCTAAGCGTCCATATGTAAATTACAAAGAGTTAATGGCTAAAAGGAAAGAAGACAAAAGAAAGGAAATAGAGGAAAGACAACAGATGAAATCTAAGAGCACAATGCAGACAACTGGCAAGAAAAAGAAAGCAAATAATGATGTTGGTCATTTCTTAAGCAGTTACGGCAAAGTAAGTTACTTTTTAAATGTTTTTTTACTCGAACTTTGTCTGGACTGAATATCAATTTATATTAAAAAATATTTGAGGAATGTCATGTTACATACTAAACTATAGTAAGTTCATATATTAGTTCACACATCAAATAAATCAAATGTCATATTATCAAGGTGATGTTAGGACTCCATTCTAATTTGGAAAAATGTTTGAGAAAATTAAGTGCTGTGCTGGTCAGCCTGATGAGAAGCAACCACCTCCTAAAAAGAGTTGTAAAGCGAATTGTTGCACAAGTGTGTTGCTAGTTTTTTATAAATAGTGTTTTTTATAATTATTAAGACTCCAAGTTTAGGCTATGTTTGCTAGGTTTTGACTTCTAGAATCGAAGAGATTCTATTGTATCATTATAATTAAGTTTTGCAACATATTTATGATGTATTTATAAGTTTGTACTTAATTACTGTTACAGGTCCAAAAGAAAGATTTAAAAAAAGATAACGATAAAAAAACTCAAAAGAAAAAAAAGAAGAAGTGATGTTAGTTAAGTTCAACTCTCTTTTTGTAAATTTAAAGGCAAAATAAACGGAATATTTTAACATTATGGTGTTTTATTGACGTTTTTGGTGAACAGTTGACTACAAAAAATTATAAGAGTCAATATCACCCTTACCTCTTAATGGGGGCATCGTTTATATTTTATAGCACTATAAGGACACTTCACACTACAAAAATTTTTCTATTAAAATAAGACTTATTTCCATCTTCTCCATATGTGGTAGATAGAATTTTTAGCTTAGAATTTAATTATAAATTAAAATAGACAATTAAGGATATAAAATAAATGATATAACACAGTATTATTTTAATGATGATCGATGAAGGGAAAAGGTATTACATGGCAACATTAGAGCCAATTGATATTAAGATATATTAAAATTTAAAAAGCAATTATTATATACCAAAATTGTTTTGTCACATAGAATTGCTATTAAATAATTAATTAAAAAGATATTATGTCCAAATTTATTTGAGAAATTTAATGTGATGTTTATTGTATACTTTAAGATATTATTAATTAAACCTATACTAATCTTATTCTTCTAGTCTTAAGATACTAATGTTCTTACATATACTCCGTTGACTTATAAAAATATATGTCAAATTTTAAGAAGGCCCATTTTTCTCTATCTATATCTTCAAAGATTACTTTTTATTTGATTGTGGGTAAGTGAAAAGGTGGTTCGTAAGTGACCACTTCTGCTTATGAACAATCGCGAAGGTAACTGCATCACGATTCACGTGACACGTCTGCGTTGCCGCTTTTAAAATAGGGAAGGCTGACAAAAAATCATAGGTTAAAAGAGAACGAGAAGCCCCTAGGGCCTAGGCCCTAGTACTCCTTGGAAAACGAAAGGCAATGACTAGGCGAAATTTACGCCGGTAGTTCAGCCTAACTAACGTATAACTAACGGTTATACTACGTCAAGAATATCAACAATTTTCTCTGGTGTTGAGGTCAATAGATACAATTTAGTCGCTTCCCGGCAGACGAACCTCTTCCTCAGTTGCTTGTAATAAAAATATAACCGAACAAGTTCCTGTCCTGTTATCCTATTTTATGATGGAGGTGTCACCTCTGTACCTTTGTTTTTTTTTTAATGTAGGAAATCCTCATAGGATATCCATGGAGCTCAGGGAAATGATATTGTGTTTTGTTGGACTTCTACCGAACAAAACCCCACTGTGCTACCGCAGTAAGTAGTCCCGGGCAAAGGACATCTCTGTTCCTACTATACTTTTTGTGGTAGGTAGTAGGCTACCTACCACAAAAAGTATTTATCGCAGTTTTACAATGTTTCTTATTTTCAGCACTTATAGCATAGATGAGGCTGAGGACTAGATGAGGAGGTTAGATGGATGGAAATGATGAACCTCATAAGGGTTTCCCATAGATTAACTTCGAAACCCTAACAGGAAAACTTCGTTTTTAAAATGGATTTACATTAAATACTAGGGACACCTTATTTCTAATGTTACATGCAAATCGTATGAGCATCTCGAAACTATTCATTTTCAAAATGGTTCAATTAGGTACAACTAATAACATTAAACATGTACCTAATTTAAATATCTTTATCTGTTTCTAATTAATATTCTAATTAAAAATGGCAAAGTTTTACATCGCTTTCATAAATTAACGCATTTACGAATGGGTATATATAAGCACACATAGTTGAGCACGAATCAAATATAGCAAAAGTCTCCATCAAAGGGATCTTCAGTAAAATGGTGAAGTGGTATTGGTTCATCCTTCTCGCGGCCTTCTACGTGCAAGGTATTTTTTTTTTTTCTTTCATTATATTTTTCATTAACAATGTTCTTTAAATATATAAAAATTGGCTATTGGAGCACATGTCTGAAGAAATGGCATTTTTTTCGCACAAATTTACATTCCTGATGCCAGTTCTTATAAATATACTGGTCATTGAGCACAATTTGTTATAGGTGGCGAGTCTTATCCCGACAAGCGTATAGTCGGAGGCTCCAACGCACCCGATGGAAAATATCCATACCAGATATCTCTCCGCTACAAACCTAAAAACTACCATACTTGCGGAGGCTCCATCATCAGCAAGAGATGGATCTTAACGGCTGCCCACTGCGTCACCTCGTAAGTAGTGTTTATTTCATTAGAAAATAATGTCCTTACATCACATTCTCCTTTGATTTAAAAAAATAATTCGAATATCTAATATTTTAGCTTCGGTGCCAAAGATATGGTTATTGTAGCTGGAACGAATAAATTGTCAACTGGCGGAGTCAAGTACGATGTGGACACGATCACTAAACACGAGAAATACGACAAGGAAACACTTAAAAATGACATTGCCGTTGTTAAACTGAAGAAGGACATTGAATTCACAGACAAAATTAAGACGATCGAAATTGATGAGACCGCCGTGGAAGGATACCAAAAGGGCACTGTAACGGGATGGGGATACATTGATGTAAATTATACAACCAATCTTATATTGATATTGTCTGACATCGTCTCGAATTTAAGCAAAGAAAATTATATCGTGGTCTTGATACTAGTCATGATAAAGTATTGCATTTCAACGCCTATAACTTCCCTAATTTTTTTTTTCAGAACAATAAAAAAAAACCCAACGACTTGCAACAGTTGAACGTAACAATATACCCGGCGGATGGGTGCCAGAGGAGATTGCAGCGCGTGAGACCGGCCATATACACTGACACCAATATATGTGCATTCAATAGACCCGGCGTGGGCTTCTGCCAAGTGAGTATTGCCTAAAATTATACCTTCATGGGCCACGTTCACATATCTACACTAATCAATCAAGCATGAAATAAAAATCGGTAAAAAATCTTTTAAGTTAAATCGTTTAAAGGTTCTATTTTACGTGCACTGAAAACTAGAAAATAAATAAATAGTTAGACTAAAATAAAAACGTGGGGCCCCTTTGAAATCCTACCTATGGCTACATATACCTACAGCTCATGATCTACCAAAGTATAAAGATATGCTCTGCCTTTTCATTGATTCTACCCATATTGAGGGGGTTGTGGAAAAATATGTAATCCGCCATTTTGTACCGGCGGCCATCTTAGATTTACAATGTTATTGATGATTTTATTAAATTGTATTGTCATCGAAATTAAAGGTGTGTACCAAATTTCAGATAAATCTGACAACAGGAAGGTACTTAAATTTCAATTTCTAATTTTGACCCAAACAAATACCGTACGGGTCGAGCGAAGTACAACGAAAACTAAAAACCGTTTAGTTCAGGGTATTTTTCCATGTAGGCTATTTCAGACTTTTGTTGTTTATTTCGCAGGGTGATTCCGGTGGCCCTTTGGCAAAAGACGGCAAGCAAATAGGACTCGTGTCGTACAACGTGCCGTGCGGGCGAGGCTTCCCCGACGTGTACACGCGAGTGTCCTCCTACGTGGACTGGATTCGTGAAAACACAAAGGATTAAGGATTCATAATTATTGCACAATAAATTGAAACATTAACACCCTTTTTTTAATTTATAAAACCTAAATGCTAAACATATTTAAATACACTTACCTATATTCTGATATATTATAGTTGTTGTTCAAATTGCCAAATCGCAGTTACTTTATTGATCTTTCCGTGTGCCATGAATCATGATAATGTATGTTATTTCTCATTAGTTCTGTAATGTAATGAGTGATTTTTATAAATTTTTTCCCTGCTATCAAAATAATCATGAAATACTTAATTTACTCAAGTATCAGTATAATAAAATATTTTTTAACGAAAAATAAACCGACTTCAAACTAAAAAGTAAAAAATAAATTAGCTTCCCACAAAGTAATACACATTTTCATTTAGTATATAGAAAGGTTTAATAGTTATTTTATAATTTTGAAGTCGGTACCAAGTAAATGCTACATCAATCTATACAATATCGATTATCGATTTAACCAAACTAACACTTATTGTTTTACTTTGTGGAAAGCAAATTGATTTTTTACTTTTTAGTTTGAAGTCGGTTTATTTTTTGTTAAAAAATATTTTATTTCACGATTTTAAACAAACACCGGTTACTTGAGTCGGAAAGTGGTTGTCCTTCCGACTGTCTCTGGTCTCATCATCAGATTTACTCCAAACCTTCATTATAACTCATACGGGTGCAAAGTTTTCATCGATATAAATGGATTAAGTCCAAACACAAGGTAGCTACTGTATACTGCTGAGGAGTTCTTTACGCTATCCTACGTCTTCAGCATCAGACCCCTTATGGTAGTTACAACCCATCTAGATGTAAAGTCCTTATCAATACAAAATAATCAAGCTCAAACACAAGGTAGCTACTGTAAATCGTTGAGGATTTTCCTCGACTGTACCTTGGCTCCATCATCAGACCTACTCCAGACTATTAAAATTAAAGTGTTTACATAAGATACTTATTGAAAAACTTATAAACGCTATAGTCGCCCAATTTTTGAAAGTTCCCCTCGATTTCTCTGGTTTCCCATCATCAGACCCTGATATCCTTAAAATGGGACCACCTCAGAAGTGTACTCTATACAACAGAAAATTTTTTTTTTGAAATCCGTCTAAAGTTGTATACACAATTAAGAGCAGCACATGTTAATATAAGTAGTTTAATGTAATTTTACCTGTATATTTCTATTGTGTAAGCCTCTCAGTGTATCTAAAAAATAAATAAATAAATAATTGACGAAAATATCAGTGAACATACATAAAAAAAATTATACATACAGACGAATTGAGAACCTCCTCCTTTTTTGAAGTCGGTTAAAAATAAGTGATATTTTACATTTTTTGTTTTAAATAATGTGTTCTTTTATGATATTATGGTGGTATTATACTATTATATTAAGTAAGATAAATAGGTAAAAAAAAGTTTTTATTCATATATATTTCACATTATTTGAATTATAGTTAGATACCTATACTTAATATTTTTTTGATTAACTATTTTTTGACGATTCTTCAATTGGTTTTTGTTTCATCAATTCAAATTTTTTTATTGGGTCCGTCCCTGGTTTTCATATATTTTAGCTTCGAAATTTATTAAAGAGAAATGATGTCCTGCCAGCAGCTAAAAAATACTACAAAGTTCATAAGGATGACAGACTAAACAGCAGTCTCTTTTCGAAAACTGGCCCCATACAGCCTGTCTATATAGCAGGAGGTCTGACTCCGAATACTCGCAAACTTTTCACTGCAGCTCGGAATACCGCTAAACGTACTAATCACAAATATTGTTGGACCTCCAACGGCAACGTACCTATACATAAAAAAAGACGTCAACATCCCCGCCCGCCGTATTAAAAATGAGAACTTGCATCTATGGATAAAATGTGACTATTTTCTAATATTGTTAAACTTACACTTATTCTAAGTATTGCCTATCTAAAATCAAAGTCAAATGTATCTTTATTCAACTAGGCTACATATAGTAACACTTTTCGTGAATCGTCATGGTATTTCAAAACATTTCTTAGCTGATTCAAACATTCTGCGCTTTCCACCAGACGACAGTTTGTTTGTTACAACAACGACTACAAAGGTATCAGCCGTACGACTAAGATTCAAAGTCAAAGTCAAAAGTATCTTTATTCAATTAGGCTACATATTATAGTAACACTTTTCGTGAATCGTCATGGTATTACAAAACATTTACCACCGGTTCGGAAGGCAGTTTCTACAGAGAAGAACCGGCAAGAAACTCTGATAGTTGCTCTTTTTTTTTAAATAAGAACATACAATTGTAAATATAAACAAAAACTCGACTATTATAATATTTATACTTGAAAAAGGTCATCGCCCTGCGAGTGTTAAGGAAATATCAGCAGTAATACCAAGGGTTTTTGTCTTCAATATATTCATATAAGAGCGACGTCGTAGTAGTTGTAGTGATGCCGAGGTAATGATTGTTTGCTTTATGATGGCTCTTTCTTAGGTTCTTAATAAGTAAAACTTCAGAGTATCAGAATATCGGCGTATAATCTGCTTGAATACAAATTATCCAATATCATAATTTTCACAATGTTGAAGTTTTTTAAAGCAGCTGACAAATGCCAGTCACAATTCTTTTAAGTTTGAATTTAAACATTGTAATAAACCAAGGAGGTTCGACTAATTAACTAATATTGCAATAGTTTTCACTGTCTTGATTATTCTTTTCGTCCATCTGCTCCGATATAATACGCCTTTTTAATTAGACATTTTTAAGGCTTCTAAACTTGGAAAAAGTCAGATCCTTGACGCTCTTAGGAAGCTTATTATAAAATAGCTTTTAATTAATTTTTGAGTTTATTCGTTAGATACAAAAATACAAATCTTTCCTCTTTATAATATTAGTGTAGATGTAGATGTATTATTTGAGAAGAGCTTTGCAAGCTTACGACGCATGTTGCTTTCGTGTATGCCTATCTATTTTATCATATCTATCAAATCATATCTATTTTATCTAAACTGATTTGTTTCATGTGAGCGTAAATAAAATAAAATAAAATAATTTTTACCAAAAAATAAACCGACTTCAAACTATAAAGTAAAAAATTAATTTGCTTCCCACAAAGTAATACACATTTTCATTTAGTATATAGAAATTATTTAATAGTTATTTTATAATTTTGAAGTCAAAAGTACTCTATACAACGAAAAAAAAAATTTTTGAACTCCGTCCATAATTGACTAAAATATCGGTGAACATACATAAAAAAAATTATACATACAGACGAATTGAGAACCTCCTCCTTTTTTGAAGTCGGTTAAAAATAATAAAAAAATTGAATTAAATTTTACAGGGAGATTCCGGTGGTCCCTTAGAGAGAAAAAATAAGCAAATTGGGATCGTATCGTGCAATGTTCCCACATTGTGTCGTGTACACCAGAGTTTCTTCCTACAATGATTGGATCAAGACATATACCAAGAATTAAACCAAACGAACAGTGAAAATAAATCGTGGCATTGTTATTTATATCTAGTACCCTACATTATTCGCGCCTTCCCTTTTATCTCATTAACTGATTTTTATCTTCAAATACTATAACTGCCAGTCACCAAATATAAGAATTTTCCACGTTCAAATTATAGCCGAAATAATGAATAAAATATAGAGATATGTGTATAAATACACATGTTCATGTAATTTTCCAAATAATTGGTATGTTCTGTGATAAATAAATTCTCAACTAAGATATTTTATGATTGAAATGTAGCTTTTTATAATTTCCTTTTATTGACTGAATGGTTTACGTTACCTTAGAAAGGCAGCTTTGGCGCACCTTGGGAGAGGCCTATTTCCAGCAGTGGACAGCCATAGGCCGATTTGATGATGATGATGATGAAGAAAAATATATTCTTATTTTTCATATTTACTTCTAGCATATATTATAACTGCATATTGATTATCAAGAAATTTAAACATCCAAGTTTTATTAGCGTAATATACCCAATGAACAAGTAAAAATTAATTTTTAAGTTTCCAAAAAGTAATTGAAAAAAAAAAGATAAAATACACTTTAATTTTCAATCGATAATTACAAAGAATATCTTATTTAATTTTAATTGACTTGCTGAGTACTAAAAAAATAATTAGAATATACCTACGTCAATTAAACTTTATAGCATAAGAGGGCTGTTATTTATTGAAATTAATTTTTTTGCGTACACCTTACCATAATAATATGTACGAACTTTTAAGTTTTAGATTTTAATCTATACTAATATATAAAGCTGAAGAGTTTGTTTGTTTGTTTGTTTGTTTGAACGCGCTAATCTCAGGATCTACTGGTTCGAATTGAAAAATTCTTTTTTTATTGAATTGACCATTTATCGAGGAA
>DWAJ01004299.1:0-13189 GCA_018238005.1 Eurema mandarina
AACCTCGTTTGAACTTTATACGTCCTTAAATTTTGTTTTCTTTGACAATTTGACCCCAACAATAAATTTTGTGGCATCGATTCAAAGTTTCTAAAAATGACCATAAGGTAAAAGCTTCGATGTTGCTTCAAACATGCATTCTTACTTATTCTTATCCATTATCAATGAGGCTTTACCTCAAAATGGCCTTACCGTAAATCAAGGGAAAATTAAATTTGTAATTTTGTTTCGAAGCGACATAATTGTTTTTTTTTTTACTTTAATGGTAACTTGCCTTTCTCCACCGTGGAACTTATCAAGGATGACCTTTTCTGCTTCAGGTGTTATTTGTGAGTCTGTGGACCTCTTCCCTCGTCTATGCTCTAGGTATTGTCCGACGTAATCTGCCATAACTGAAGCAGCTGTTCTGCCCATTGATCGAGCAAAGATCGGTGGTAAATCACCGTACGGATTCTCGTTATCAGTCAAACCCAGCTTATCGAAATCGACTGAAAACAATTGATATTTATGAATTATTATAATATAGTATCTATTCTTCTTGTTAGTAACTATAAGACTTAACCCTAAAAACTACTTCGATATTAAAAAAAATATATTAAAGACGATCGCTACTTATATATACTAATAGTACTCTATTTTTTAACTACGCTCTTAGTATCAATAAGTCTAGTAATTTATAAATATATTTTGTTTTACCTTAACGCTTAAATATTAGTAAAATAACTATATCTAACTACCTTACGATATGTTATGTTGAAACAACTACAGTTTACACTATTCTATATCCTATAAACTATGCTAGTTTCTAGTATGGTCTACGCAACAAAATTAGGCCAAACTACATCTTGAGTTTCAATACTGACTTTTACACTCCAACTGGTACATAAGGGTACCTGTAAATTAGCGTGTGATATAATAAAGTATTCTGAATATGTCTGCTAAACGTTCTCTTCGAAATGTCAATTCTATGCCGAGAGTCGACGAGTTCTTAAGGATTTAATGAAAATGAAACTTACTTGTGAAGGGAAAGCTTATAGTCATGTTGGATAGAAATCCTTTCGGAGGATGCCTCACAAAAGGCATCGATATCGAGGGCGTTATCGTCATTGTCGTTCCTGGAGGCAACGCTAGTCGACCATCGTTTGTGATCCAAAGTATCCTCTTCTGTCGTGAATGGGGGATGTTTTCGCGTTGCTCTTCAGGGCTATTCATTGACGCCATTGGAAGAAGGGCGGCTAGTGCTATACTAAGTAATACGCGAGGTATTCTCTCCATCGCCATCTGTAAATAAATAATAAATATCAAAGAAATGTTAAACATTTACGGTAATAATACCAAGACCAACACTTGACCGATAATTAACTAATAACAAAAAACTACCTAACTGAAATATATATTATCTCTGTAAGGTATGTCTGTAAACTGTAATAATATATCTATTTCTAAAATAAATTTATAAATAAAAAAAAACGAGCGTTTTCAGTGTCTGTCATTTTGACATACAAATTGCATTTGCAAAACATTTTTCTCCTTTTTGTAATAAAAATCTTCATGTTTGATATATTATATTATAATATAATTTATTATAACATTTATTGATTAGATATAACTATTTTGAGATGAGTATTACAGAGTGCAATCACATTCGAATACGAGGCAGCTATGATAATTCGATAGATGTAGAGAAATTTATAAGATCATTAGAATTACAATACAAAACCGATATAAGATCAGTGGCTAAATGGAAGGACTTAATTAAAACATTATATAATTCGAAAAATGAGTTGAAAACCAAAATACGAAACGCAACAGCTCGTAAGAAAAGTATAATAGAAAAATTGTGTGTTCAAAATTACCGACCATCTCCATTTGTTTTAACAGACGAACTAGCAAGAACCGCTAAAGTATGGGATGAAATAGAGTTATACAATAGAAAAAAACGTGTGGTCGATATTAAAGAAACTACTGAAACCATAGTATCGTACAAATGTAAGAATTATAAGGAAAAAGAGTTTGGTGGTGAAGAAGAATTCAGTGAAGGTGAACAGTTAACAGTTCATCCTAATACAGAGGTTGTTGGGTCAAAACAAACGATTCCATTTGATACGGATGATGTTAAGTCGGAAAGCTCACTCAAACTGCCCGTTATTATTTGTACAAATCCACACAAATTTATTTCCCCAGTTGGATCGCATTGCACTGCCCTTAGTTATCATTCAATTAACACCTTGTTAAGGCACCAAATTGAGCCAACAGAGATAAAAGAATTGGATCAGACAAAATCAGTTCGATGCTATCCTAAGGAAATCAAAGTTTATGACGAAAAAGAACAACCTATCAAATTCTTTCTTACCAATTGTACAAACGAATATGCTTTCATACGTTTTAAAGAACTCATTAATATAAGCAGTTTAAGAAAATTTACAATCACTCCCGTAATCCCTATCAAGTTATGTGCCGGTCTTTCAAAATTGTACTGTTTGTATTTTAATATGATGCCAGATACGAAGACTTTTGAAGGAATAATAAATTTTAAAATTGGGAAAGTTAGTTACGAAACATTTGAAGAAATGTTAAGTATTCGATTTTCATGCGATTTTACGGAAAAGAGATCAATAAACGTATCAGAAACTGTATCAATTCGCTCAGTGTATCCATGGCAAGTTTCAAATAAGAATAATTATCCAATGGCAAATATTACAATTTGTGTTAATGACGACTTCTTTTATCACTTGCACGTAACAAAACATGTCGTTCACTGGTCAAAGCTTTTGGGGGATGAGAGCATAAATTCACTCGATGTAGTAAGTCCTAATTCGGAAAGTATGATCCAAAGAAATGATGACGCGGAACTAGAAAGCGCATTTTGCACATCATCTAAATTTGATGATCAACAATTACCAGATGAAGCAGCGGAAACAATGGACTATATAAGCGAATTTTTAAACGAAATTTTAAATTTGTCCTTAGAACCATTCTTTATTAAAAATACATATATGTATTTACATCCACAATCTGTTAGGAAAATACCAGTATATTTAAGAAAACCAGAAAACATTGGCCACCATCACTGTTATTATGATTTTGAGTTCTATAACCCTAATGATGAGAGTATTGTAATAAGTAAGACTATTAAAGTATTAGCAGAAATTCTTCCACATCCTATAGAAATTCATCCAATTATTTTGGACATGACAGAAAATTCTATAAAACAAGGCATGTGTGTAAATTTTTTTACAATAAAAAATACACATATATTTGTACCGGTTACTATAAAAATAAAATTGACGACAAAAATGAGGAAACTGTTTAAAATATCGCCAATGGAGACATTAATACCGGCGCAGTCAGAAGTTCCTTTCGAAGTGTGGTGTTGTCCTAGAAGTGTTATAGACCCCGAGGGGAAATGCGAAGAATCCGTTCATTTTACTTTCAAAATAATAATCATAGGAGACAAAGCAGTTTATGAAAATGTTCCGCCAATGTTTTATGAAATTATTATTCCTTGTGCTGCGGAATTTAAAAGAGTTTATGGTAAGAAATATTTCACAGATTCGCCTACACTTAGTCAAGATCCATTGCCAGTTGTAAGTCAAATAGAAAATCAGGCTGTTGCTAAAGTTTCACGTTTCTTATAATCATGTAATTTTTTCTTCATTTGTTACCAATGATTACTATTTATTTTTACGTTTTATAGTCACAAAATTATAGTTACTACTCTTTTTAAATTTTATTTTAAAAAGACTAGATATTTGATGATTTCCCTGACTATTAACTATTATTATATTAAAATAATTACGAGGTATTTTTAATAAACATAGACTATAGATGCATGAACTAAGAATCGAAACGATGTAATACAGAGCAGTTAAATAAACATTTTAAACAAATGTTATATTGTTTTTGTTTCTTATAGGCTTATAAAGTAAAGTGATTGCTATAATACTTTTATATTTGCATAATATATTCAAATTACATTGCTCTTTAAAATATAACCAACAACCCCTTTCTTCTTCTTTCATTCTTCTTTTAAGCTTGTTAAAAGTTTATACCCAGTACCTTCTCTAAAGTAAAGCAAACTTAGATGCTCTTTTGGCAGCCGATTCTCATACACGTTTACCCATTAAAAAGTAAAACTTGTGACAATAAAAGCTAAGTGTTGATGCCCAAGGAATGTTGCAGGTGAGAACAAGGATTAAACCTGTTAATTTGACCAACTTATATGTATTACGGGTCAGGTTGATTGTACCCGCATAATATTCAGACTGCGGGTCGCGAAACCGGTTTAATACGACAATCGATTATAAATCAACGTGAACATCGATTGTGTTATAATATTATTGTGATCGAATCGTTGTTGTAAGATTGCAAACTGATTATTACGCGTTTATGGGTGACGCTATTTTGATAGACATAGAATAGTGTTCGACAAGTGCTTATGAACTTAATAACTCTTTTAAAAATATGCATTTAGTTCTAGTGTATTTAAATACTACTACAATAGTAGATAAAGTCGTAGCGATAGCAAAGTATCTAGAAATTTAATTGCACTACACAGCTTTAAACCTATGCATTACTATTACTATTAATGTTACTATAAAATTCAAGAATCTCATCGTCAATCTGCTGCACAATTATTATATTTTACACGCAATCACTACACTCAGCACTCGACACATAACCGTCGCGGTAATTTGTTTAGAAGATATTTAAAGTGTAGGGTAGGCTTTTGATTCAAATTAGGTATCTTTATGATTAATTTATTTAATACCATAAATGGGAACGTTTATGAGGACCTAGCGATGGATTTGCGTATCTTTTTTCACGAAAAAAATACTAAATGAATGAACGAATACCGGAAATAGACTTACAGCTACAGAACTAATATGTAAAGCTAAACATGTTTTAAATTCATAACGATATTTTTTTAATATTAGAAATATTTAATTTTATACGAAAGTAGTAATAAAAGCATACGTAGGTAGATACATAATACAAGCGAAGTAAAAATAAATATAAGGCGGAACTGTATCTATTAGGGTTATGCATTATGATTTAATGTTGCGATTATAATTATGTAGGATATCTAAGGATTTTAGCGGACCACCTCAATACTTACGATTCATGATACAATGTAAAAAGACAAGATCGAATATCGATAAGGTATAGATTTTTAAAGTGTAATCACGAATTGGCTTAGTATGCACGACGCACACCGCTTTCACACTGGAAAAATATTCAGGGCCTACGTACGACTTAATACATAATGTTTAGGTAAATTAAAGATTTCCACACCCTTAAATGACTTGGAAATTGGCGGTGCAAATGTAAGCAATGATAGGAGATAGTAATTAGTTAGGTTTCCTTAAAATAGTTGCAAAAAGTAACGACGAAAACTCTTAGATATTCCGGTAGCGGTTGGTATTTAAAAATTCTTGTAGTGGCCTTTGAACTTTAAAGAACTTTGAACCATATTGCTATACGTATAAAAAAAATCTTGGACTTCGCGTTTTGTCCTCCGCATTATAACCCGCAGATTTATTTTTCCAAGTTGTTACAAAATATTGATAATAATAAAATTCCTGCTCTTATATAGTTTGCAAAATGTTATATTTTTCTGTGATAGTTGGTACAGTTTGAATGTTGAAAGTAATAAGAATAATACCAAATAGAATTTTTGACAGCAATATTTTTAATAATCCAATTAGATAATATCAAAAACTTTCCCGGACGCCTATTTCTAAATCAAGATTTTTCCATAAACCTAAAACTATATCTAGGCAAACGCTGGTTTGATTTTTGTAATAAAATCCCGTACAATAAAGTCTGGTCTGTATCTATCTGGTTTCTTCCGGGTGACCTAAAGAAAATCTAGATTTACGGCAACGTTTTGTGATGTATGGACTATGGGCCTATACGGCTACGTTCATCTTACCCAAATGCTTTATTGTTTTACTTGCGGCTAGCATTGTTACAGCCCATTGAAGTGTCTTCAAATATATTAAACTCAGTTGAATGCTAAGTTCTTCATTTTTAATGCGTTACGGTAACTGCTCAACCGTATATACTTTCGGAATCATTCATGATTTATGATATAATGACTGTGAACACTTGAACCGTAGCTTCATGGAATTTAATTAGAGGAATTTTTGTATGATATTAGTTAGTTAAAACTCTTAGTTTTTACACATTAGGTACAGAACATTGGTTTTGTTTTCGGGGTTACCAATCAATTTTTACATTTTACAATTATTTAAAGATAAATCGTAGACGAATTGAATAGTGTAGAATGTTTTCTAGTTCAAAAGGAGAAAAAAATGTATCTCATACATATATAGATATGCCTTAGCTCTATATTTCTAAATCAGTCATTATGTTTGTCTATACAATAAATAGTTTTAGAAGTTTACTGAATCTATGAAATTATAATCTTTTATCCGCAGCTTTTTCGCGCTACTAAGAATTGTTATACATTTTATACATAAGCAGATCTACGTACCTTATAATTCAATATTGTACGTTTCGTATGTCCACGTCTTACTCTTTATGTTTTATTTAAACATATACTTTATTGAGACCTATTAAGTATTATGTCAAAATATAGATATTGTTAAAATTTTTGATAATTTATTTGATGCCATCGAACTGGTATTACCTAAACAATTAGAAAACTCTGTGACGAATCGAAAAAAAAAGTAAGAGACCTAGATTCGTTTATGAAAAATAATCCACTTCATATCATTTTACCTATTAATACTGTTAGGATAAAAATTAGGCAATACGTATACATTTTTCATCAATAAAGGCATACTCTTGCTTTACCTTATTTTCCTATATAGCTTGATCTTTATCAATCAAGCTATAACACAGTCATATGTAATATGAAGACATAATTACGAAATTTAATACTGCTAAGTTGTACAGTTATTGAAATTTAAAATTTATAGTACTGGATATAATATGGAAGCTTCTTCTAAACTCGTTTCATAAAGTAGGTAGTGTGACAAAACCTGTCATTTTTACCGGCCACCAGGTTAATAAATAATTCAGTGAACTATATGTTATGTTTTGGTGGAAATGCTTATGTTTTATGGTAAGTACACACGTATAACGTAATTATTAATTAATAATTATTTAATATTAATATTAAACATATATCATGTATCAAAAATATTTAACTATGAAATCAGTTGTTGATTATTTTTGCTCCAAATATTTTTAATAACTTTTAATTACCTGTATTAGGTTGTGGGTTCAGCAATGTTTTTTTAATAGATATCACATAAATTAAATAAAGTTTTAAGTTTACTAAAATAGTAGATACAAACTAAGCTGAAAATATTGCATTAAAAAAATACTGGATTTGTAAATATCGAAATAGTAACTTACCATAATATAGGTACGAACTATCAAACACGGAGCACTAGTACGTGGTTATAGTTACAGATATCACTGATTGTTATCACTCAGAACGTCCTTCGCAGACGATCATCACACGGTGTATTGGCTGATTACGGCGGCGATGCACCCGCTACTCTCGTTGTGTTCTTGCCAAAAATTTCGCTAACTTTCGGCAGGCTTCGCGCATAACAAACACATTTCCATAAAAATTGTCCCCG
Organism: Eurema mandarina; assembly: GCA_018238005.1. NCBI lineage: Eukaryota > Metazoa > Arthropoda > Insecta > Lepidoptera > Pieridae > Eurema > Eurema mandarina. The sequence goes on from DWAJ01004299.1 coordinate 7,620, forward strand.
TTTAATCTGCGATATCCTATGTCAACAGTCACGACGGTAGCGTCCTTCGAGCGCGTCTGTGCTATCGGCTTTGTATTCACTTGCCGCCAAAACTCTCTTCGCTAATTGAGATGCACGCTGCGTCCTTAGCTTTCCTCTTTATGAAACAATGGAGCGTGCGTGCACCCGAGGGTGAGAGGTGGTCCGTCATCGTCCCGAGGTCGAGTTCAATGTGGTTTAATGTTTCATAGTGATAGCGCGCGGCTAGGTGGCGATACCGGTACGGAATGAAGGCGCGTTCGCGTTGTAATCGTTCGACGTTGACTAGAGTTGGCCACTGGGTTAGCGGGCTCCTTTTCCTGCTTTGCTTAATGGGCAGCTAGGCATACTTGCGTGATAGCTCGTTCGGGAACCAATTAAATGCGATGTTCATTTATAACTATTCTGGCTAACGAGACGTCCGTCACCAGATTCTTTGCAGGTAATGGTAGGCAATTAAAATTATGTTATACATGTTATAGATTCTACTGTATAACCAGTCAGATATAAAAAGAAGTAAAGGTGTAGTAATCATACATTAATACTGTTATTATCTATTTCAATAGATATCCACTATTAATGCAATTATAATTCAAAAAACTGTAAATATCATAAGGAAGTAGGCTTACTGCAAACGAAGCATTTAGTTTATTTAACCGGTACCATAAACCATATAACGATAATTGTTTATACCATTATTTCAAGTCAATCCCCATCTATTACCCACGTCCTACAACATTGGAATACACAGCACCGTTCATTCCGAGTATACGAGACAGTTAATACTGAAGAATACAATTACAGCTCATTATAATGCTAGGCCTCAATGTTTTAGCCCGAACGCGATATAATGAAAGCGAAAACTCAAATACAGTTTCCTATACGTAATGTTTGTAATCAAAATCAGCGAGATTAAAATTGTGTAACACATTTAGACCGGAACAGGTAGCGATGTTCGCGTTTCGGTATCAAAGCCCTACGAAATTAAAAGTGGACCGATTTAAATGCACTGAATCTTAGCGGCACGAGACTTAGGTACTCATTATGGGTTTTGGGAAGACACCGTTACGATTTCAGGTTATATTGTTTCTTGGAACTGGTTGAGCATCTTTTTATATACTTTATACTTACCTCTCCCTGGCTTTACTTGACTGACTGACTCCTAAATTTATTACCATAAACTATGTATGTAATATAATATGTTTCTAACTACTGTCATGTTATTGTTTTGCGTATTGCAAACGTATCCAAATTGATACTACGAATAAAGATGATATCTTTGACTTTGATTATAGCAGTTTTCCCTCGTAAATCGTTATTTTATATTGTAGCAGGAACAAAACTCCTAGAAATCGGTACAACCTTTTCCGAACTATAAGAGGTGTTTTTAATCCGACATTCTTTGATATAATTGGGTTTCTATCAAATAATATGGTTGGTCTAATCAGGTGTTGTACTAAATTAACGTTTAACTACAACATGTAATTACAACTATTAGCTGATGCAGAGCAAGTTAAATAAATATAGGAAACGCGTATAAACCTACCACCATTAAAACAAGTTTCTAGATTTTCCTGTTCGTTTTATCCCCTTGAAAAACTTTCTCTACATTTTATTACTTATACTTAAGGATGATCGATTAGTATATATTTAAAATCCTTCTGCTATGCTTCGTATACCATAAATAATCTTCGATAACTATAGGTTTCTTCCAAATCTAGACTAATATTATAAAGAGGAAAAATTTGTATTTCTGTATGTAACGAATATAATCAAAAAGTACTGGACCGATTTTAATAAGTATTTTTTCTTTCACTCAGTAAAATAGGCTATATTTATACTTTGCATTCCGGTATCGTTCCGGGAACGGGACCAACTCGGGTTAAACCGCGGGGCACTGCTAGTATAACCATATTCTTAAAATTAGATTCTACCTACTGCTCGAACATTAAATTAAACGAAGATAATAATTGAGCGACACACACGACCCTCACAAATGAAATATATCTAGAAGAGGTCAGTACACGCACTAAAATTACTATTAAATACAATTTATTTACCATAAAACAATTTAAAATTACCCAAGCGACCAACAGACTTGGCAACGAACCTCATGTTTCCCGCTTTCCATTGAATTCTTTGCGATTCAAATTCAAATGTACATGGAAACCTAACGAGTGCCACCCATCAAACAATATAAATAATGTATTTTACAGCAGCATTGTTGTGGTAATTAACCATTTAGCCCACATACACGGTCCGGGGTGAAAACTCCAAGATTTGTATGCACTTTTGACAAGGGCACGTCATGCGTGACACACATTTCCTAGGAAGTTGGATATTAGTATTTTAATAAACTTCGCTGTAAAATAACTAACCGTAAAACGTTATTGTGTTTAACAAACAATTAGTCATGGATTTTGAGTCCCTCGTAAATGGTTTTGTAAAATGCTACAATACAACGTATTTGATATATATGTAGTAGATATGTTAGTGAATTAATATTTTGCGCTTTCATAAAATCAAAATTATCAAATTCGCGTCACGTAAATCTAGAATCATAGGCGAGATGAAACTATCTGATATGGGGCAATGCCAGTTTAGAGTAATATAGAAGGATAAGGACAATTTCAAATTTACAATTAGGTACAAAAAACAGAAGACTTATTTTTTTGTTTTTCGGCGAGCAGGTTTAAATTATAGTTTATTAACAGTTTACCAACCATGAACACATTGGAATTTTTTTATTATAATTTGCCAATAAAATGTTTCTATTTTTAATAATAAAATCAGTGTTATTTATATTTAGCCAATATTGTATTTTAAATTCAACGCCTTCAATGTAACATCTTTGGAGTATATTACAACATCTGTTTCTGTGTGGGGGTTTTTCTATAGACCCGAAAATAAAAAAGTATACTTTAATTATACAAACAAATTTAAAGCGTCCAAAAAGTCAAACCTTTGCACTTTAAAATCTATCCCATTTAAATGTGCGAAAATAATCTTCAAAGTCCATTTATATTTTCCGTCCGCTATTTTATTGCCCATATATTACATTACGGTGGTACGTACTGCAAATAAATGCTCAATTTAACTGTTGATTTTATACGAAATGACCATTGGAAAACTCTACACGCAGAATTTAATGAAATTTACATTCCTATCCATTAGAACATTTACTATCTTAACATTAGATAAATCCATTTATTTATTTATTTTCCGTCTTTCTCTATGCCAAATATTCGCATGTTGTAATACCTACAGATGTAGTATTTTTGACCGTTGTTTTTTTTATTTCTATTTTATATGATTAATGTTACATATACATATTATATTTACAGAAACAACTTCTTAAAGACTAGTTTGCTTCAGACAGACTAACGGTGGAATATATTTATCCCTTATGAGTCACTTAATAATTGCATTTCTACTTCACCTTGCCCTGATTTCACTTGAATTAATTACTTTACATCAAGAAAATCAAAATAAATGGTAGGTAAAGTCAAACTCAAAGTCAAAAGTATCTAAATTCAACTAGGCTACTGAAAGTAACACTTTTGAATCGTCATGCTATTTCAAAACATAACCATCGGTTCGGAAGTCAGTTTCTACAAAAAAGAACCGGCAAGAAACTCCGATAGTTGCTCTTTTTTTAAAACAAGAACATACAATTGTAAATATAAACAAAAAGTTGACTATTATAATATTTATACATGAAAAAGGCCACCGTCCGTCTTCAATATATTCATTTAATGTATAATACGCCTTTTTAATTAGACATTTTTAGCAAGGCTTAAGGGTATGGTATTTTTTCTAAGTATCTATATGATCAAATCAATCAGAGTAAGAGAATCAGGGAGCAATGTATGATCAAACAACATTAAATATCAAGTGCAATAAATTTTCGTAAATAAATAACACTTTATTATTCCGCAGAACCTTATAAGTGTAATTTTACAGTTTCGTTTGTATTCTTAGGAACCTCTGACATGTTTTGTACCGTTAACGCAATGTTTCCGCCTAAAATATTGTAACCTCGAAGCCTATATCTTTGTCCACTTTCACGATATATTTTATAAAAAATGGACGGACATCATTACGCTTATATAAAATACATAATGTCAGACAAAGCAATTGAAACTGCATTTTAAAGTTTCTTATCCTCACAATTATATCTAAGTTAAATTATCAAGTGTGACGTCGTTATATTTAAGAAAATCGACAAACATCGTAGTTATGCTGTCTGTATATGATATCTGTCGTAATATCATAAAGAGGGAAGCCTCGACTATTTTCGAATTCAAATCGAATTCAAGTCTGTCTAATATAAGGATTTTTTCCAATAGAACATAGACATAGACAAAAAGGCGAGAAATTGCTACGAAAGGTTTCCTAAAAACTTATCGTTTATTATGTATATACTCGTATTTTCTCTAACAACGACTTAAAATGCATATGATCTTCTACATAATAAGTGTTCTAGTTCTGACGCATATTTAGAACGATTGTATTTACAGATATTGAAAATAATCACGTAAGCTCTAGCGGTTTTAGGAACAGCAAACAATTATAGTATGTATTTATTAATCACAATTATAAACACCATTATCTTATCCTTAATTCTTATCAAAAATCGCAGCGAAGCCGATACCGGTGCGATAATTATTACGATTGTCCACCACGATAGTCATATATTGCTATTGGTGAGCCAAAAACAATGATGTCTGAAAAAATTAAGAAAAAGTCGTTCTTCAAGAGATGGAATAGTCAAAAGAGTATTGATCCGAATATGGAGATGTCGCCGACACCGCAATCGACATTAAATGGGTCTAAAACTCATTTACCGTCCATACTAATAAAACCCGCCACGACCATGGATAGATCAAAGTAAGTAAGGTGTTTTCTTTTCAATTTACTCTATTAATAAATAGACTCTTTACTCCTCTAATCTTCTATTCCTCTGTATGGCAGTACCTCATTCCTAGATTTTGATACCAAACTTTGTTATTTTTTTATCTGTACCATTGTAATTGTAGCTTCTAATTAAAACTTGTGAAGTTGTGATTGGTTATTTTTCTGCTCTATTACTAATAGATATTAATTGTTATTGCGTATATGATCGGTAACAAAACCTAACGACTCATAACAATGTAAAGAAAGTGAAAGGCGATAATCAAGTGGTTTATGAGAACTCGATTGTGTGAAAGATAATTTTACTGATCAATATGAAAACTAAGGATGTCACACGAAGAATTTAGCTGAGAACCATATTATAATAAGTAAAAATATAAGTATAAACAGCTACCTATCTGTTTTTCATAATATGTTATATATAGCACGAGTGACACTAACATTTATACCTAACAACGAACATAATATAAGTCATAAAATGTTATGTTTTTTGTAAAAGGGCAACTATTTTTAATTACCCGACTACGGCAAAGCCAAAGGAGGGTTATGATTTTGACAGGCTATGTATGTATGTATGTATGTATGTATGTATGTTCATCTGTTCCCTCGTAACTTCTAAACCACTAATCAGAATTCGA
>DWAJ01004300.1:0-13185 GCA_018238005.1 Eurema mandarina
TTCCTCGATAAATGGTCAATTCAATAAAAAAAGAATTTTTCAATTCGAACCAGTAGATCCTGAGATTAGCGCGTTCAAACAAACAAACAAACAAACTCTTCAGCTTTATATATTAGTATAGATGTAATGTTCCAAATTATTCCGTCAAGGTTGCACAGTTGGGGTGTGTATATGAAATTAAGTTAAGGGAACAACTATAAGTCGCCCTGAAGTTTGAGACACTGATAACGGTAGAAACTCAAAGGAAATCTATCTTGTAGCTGGTATAACTGAACTTTAATAAATAAACTGGTATCTTTTTATATAAAGGCTGTTCTTTAACAGTTTGTTTTAATAGCAACAATTTCGTAGACAGCTTCAGAAAAGAAATATGAGTGATTTATTGCTTTACTTTTACTAAAGTTTCCTTAGGATAGATGGTTTCTTTAGAAATATACTTTAGTTCGTTTTTGATATATGGAACTCCTTTAAAGTATGATATTCAGACCACGACTTTATACATTGATGACGACCGCTTAGTGCAATGGTTATACAACTGCCTTATGCGGTAAGTTTTATGGGTTTGATCTCCAAACTGGAATAATACATTTGTATTTTTCTATGGTCTAGCCGTTGTCATGTCTTACCATTTATCTGTGAGACAAGATGGCGCTGTATTAAAATAAACACTCTGAAGTATTACTATTACTACTAGATTTACATTATTACAATGTTATTATCAAGAGTTGTTAGTTTAAATTATACAAAGCTATTTCAAGATAATTTACAATGAGATGCAAACAACACGACTATGGCAGTACATCCAGAGACTACACTACCGGCGAGTTAAGCCTTTACAAATTTACTAAGATTTACATAACACCACTTCTGTTAACGGAGTACGAAAATATAGAAAGCTATCAACTGCTCACAAAAGCTTATTATATTATATATCTCTTTGTTATATTTATCGCGTTGAAATATTTACCGTTTAACTTTGATCAATTTTTCCCCGTAATGAACTGTTCCTAAAATGTTAAAGCTATAATACCTATTTGGAAACTTTATAAAATTCCAATTGTTTTAGGGATTACGAGTTAGATGTTAATCCCATTTTAATAAGAGCTGCCATCTGTTCGTGTTATGTCAAAGTGAGCAGAAAGGCTGACCTTAATTATTGTTGCTGCTATAAAGCCTTTACCGTGTTTTGTTGGAGAAAAATTGTTTTCATGTTTTATTGTTTAGAACATTCAATGAAAATCCAACAATGGATGTAGCTTTCACTTAGTTTGAGAAGTATTATATTTAATAAATAATAAATATTGATGCTTCATTGTTCGTATTAAAAACAAATTAAGAGTTTAAAAAAGGGTTAACGCTTGGGTAAAAATCGTATTTAATTAAGTTTTCTTTGAAATTAGAAAGGATTTTTAATATTTCTAAATACTTAAAATCGTTGTTGAGGATGGTAGTCTTATGATTAGCTCCAAATTTTTCTTTAGCTGTATTTCGTGTCAAAAATTCATCAAAATAATTTTTTAGTTATATTTTTATGACAATAGACTATAGATTAAACAATAGTGGTATAGTTTTGTCTTTATCTGTCTTATGTTGTAACATAACACATACAAGGTATGTATATTCTATATATTATGGTTTGCGGTCCATTTCCTTATAATTTACTAGCTGTGATGGAACTCATTACGTAAATTCAAAGATAACCCTCCACAAACTCACAACTTCAAGAACTTACAAGCTTAAGATATTTATAGTTTCAGTGTATAAGTCTGGTACATATAAGTAATTTACAATGCAACTTCCAGCCGAAGTATTCGTGCTTAAGACACGGATACGTCGTCTAAGTAAACTATCTGAAGTATTCACGCTAGCGTATGTCCTTGAAAGGAATTCTGTGGTGGAAATGCGATCTTTTATTCAAGAGAGCAATGAAGTGAATAATTGTATGCGGGTTTGACAAACTACATAAAATGGGATGAGATTCGTTCCGAAGATATATCGGCGTGTCGCTTATATGGCTCTGTGATTTGTGTTCATAAATATCAACCTACTAATATATCCGATACTAAAATCCAGATGTGTATTTCGGCGACAAAGTAAGGTTAGGTCGTAAAAACTAAAATTGACCAAATGCATGGAAGTCGACATATTTTGAGATATGCTTACGCTAAAAGACGTTTACGTTGTAAAAATATTTTATTCATTTAATCCGCAGACTGGTTTGTCATAGCTTATCAAAAGGCGTCATAATAAATTATAAGAAACTTTAGTATTGTCAAGATTTTTATTAATAGTTTAGATACTAAATTATACTCGCAGTATTTATTTTGTCTTGATAGACTTAAAAAAAACAAATTGCGTATTCACTACTATTGAATAACGTAAAAAATGTTTCTATCTAAGTAAATTGTAACAAATGAAACAGAAACTTCAATGCCGAACGCGAGTATACTAGCCAACAAAAACCATTGCGGGCGTTGTAAAATTTCATTTTATTTTGCATACATACACGTAACAATAGCACGTTTACATCGAACGGACAAAGCCACGTTCGTCAAACGTGCACGGCCTGCGAAAAGCTCCGAAATGGTCCAGTTAAGTGACGGACGCACGTGATCTCATACGACTTATTGAATTTTAGATACCAATATATTACCTACTTTATCCCTTGTTAACCTTTATCGAGATAATGCGTTAATAATGAGAGCCGTTTGAGTTATGACTTACGCAATTTTATTAATTTTTCTTCTTTAATTATTAGATAATATATTAAAGGCATACATTAGTCCAAGAAAATAGAATTGAATTTTTGATATACTTTGAAAGATCCATAAACGAATATTGAAAGTAGACTACGTACACATATTTACAATACGAGTATTTTACGAAGTAGTTTACAAGTGTAATTAAATGATGAGTGAATAAGAGAGATATTTTAATTGATAGAATCTTAAGATCGCTTAATAAAAGGAACGTTCCCAATTATATTCATCCAATAGATTGGTCTCATATATAAAGTTAAATTTGTTTAACTAGAAAGTTTTAAATACAAATACAAAGCAAAGCAGTACTTAGAACTGTACTTAGCTGATTTTATAAACGCAGCTGAAGGAAACTTAAAGTTGCATTAGATTTATAAACGTAAAATGGCTCTCTTAAAGCGCTTTCAATGTAGAGCTTAATATAAGGTAAGTAAAAAGTATTACTTAGAAATTTTGTTGCAAAACTAAATACAACTTATACTTTATATTTTGAGTTCTTAATGGAATTAAGTTTTATATTTATAGAATGACAAATAATTGTAAAAAGTGTAGTGTTTTATTTAACTATATTTTTCACACCTACGTCACGTATTTTTTGAAGTAGAACTATATAATAGCAGGACAAATATAATCAAGTTTAAGTTAAATAATCAACTTCCAAACAATTTGAACAATCTTTAAACAGCGATTTTCCGAATGTTCTCTTTAACAGCAGTAATTCCAAGTATTAAGAGGTCCTAAGTTTTAACATTGCTGAAGTTGAAATAGATATTTATTCCCCGTCGAGTCACTTGTAGCGGAAATCGACTTGAGCGTTAAAATTGCTTCTGCATTTCATTTGGTTATAGTAATCTTCGAAGTGCTCGCAAAATTGAAATTTAAAGGAAAAATTTAACTTCTCTACTTTGTATAGATATAATAACTTCACGTGACATAAAACTAAATTCTAATTTCTTAACTAATAAACCGGAAATCAGAACGTTATTTCTGTTTAATTATCCATTTATATACGATCTTTTTCTTTAAAAAACCCTTTAACAAATCCTGATGAAACTGGGCTGTAAAACGAAATATAAACTGAGATTGGACTGCCTTTGATTTGTAATTGCTTTCACACCGTATAAAGGTAAAGTCACTCGGAATGGAAGGGGCGGAATAATTGGTAATTGTATCCGTTCAAGACTACCAAGTAGGTTAACTGGATAGGATTAGGCGTCGGAACGTGTGACGCCTGTCAATCTCTAACGAAGTGATAATCTTGTAATGGAGTCTCTTTGGAGACATACGTGTTTAATATTTTTTAACTCTTGTAAGTTATAAAATAAGTTCAGAATTGAATACTGTAAATGAATGTGCGTGTGTTGTTATGCAAGTGTGTTTCTATGTTCCAAAGCTTAAATTAAATTAAGAGGGTTGCAAAACCTTGTAATAATGGCGCGAGTGAAATGGGCTATAAAAATTAAGTTTTAGTTATTACGTAATCAGGCCATTCCATTTTATATTTTAAAGTTTTTTCTTACTATTATCTATCTCTACAGTATTGAAAAAATAATATTGAAAGAACTTTTCTAAATTCATAACCTTTTTATATGTATGAATTCGATCAATACGACCGAATCTAGTATTTGGAATGATAGCTTGTTCCCGAAACCGTTGAGTGCCTACTTTAAAACAAATGACGTAGATCCAAAGCATTTTTATTGCATCACTGTTGGAGAATATTACACCATCCGGGGCTAGAAATAAGAATCATTTTTATTTGGATAAAGCTGTCCACGATTTTCTAATTATCAATGGTAACTGGCAATCCACATCGCACTAATGCCTACTGAGCTGTGTTATTACCTCGTTACATGAACAGATGCCGAAAAGTAGAGAACAGACATTGTTACATGAAAAAAGGCCAAGTTACTGGATACTTTTGCAGTGCTAATGACTACAATCGGATAAACGTTAAGCTCTAATGGTTGCCTTTTTTCTAAAGAGATGGTGCTTAATTAATTTTAATACAATTTTAAGTCATTAACCTTATTTGCAAACAGTTTCGTTGCATGAATTTAGAAGTGTATCAGATACAATTCAACATTTTTTGTTTATTATACAGTCTACGGACGTAGACTCACAAACATGTCAAAATTTTGCTAAAGTATATATTTTAATAAAATAATTTGCAAAATTGATGATCAAAGAACTACCCTGTGACGTCAGAAATAGAACACATTGTATCTTTAATACCTATAATTTATTATGAATTATGAGATATTACACGTATATTATTATTGCATATTAAGTATTTCTTTTACTTATTGCGTTTCCAATATTCCAATCGCGTAAAGATCTAGGTAAAACGGTTCCACAACGAAAAACAACAAAAGCTTATTTCGGCTTTATCCTTCCCGCACTGTATAGTAACGGTAAAATTATGAAAATATCAAAAATATACCTTATCATTTATCATAAAAGAATGTATTTGGTCTAGAATCTAGACGTTTTATTGTTGACAAAGTTATTATCAAATGGGCTTATCATATGGATTCATGGTTCACCCTGAAAATTATGTATTCTGCAAATACATATCTTATCTATCTGATTATATCCCCAATTAGTATGAATCGTAAATTAGCAATTAGCAAAGCGCCACAGACGCTTTATATAACATATTAGCATGAACGACTACAAACTTTAAAATTCCCAAACCGTTTACGTTGCATAATTTAAGCCCTCGAGCAAACGACAGTTGCAAAAATCCTTGAGGTAAGTTATTTTGCCGCCTAATGACGCATCCTTAACACCAATGTGTGTATTTATGACATTTTTACGACACTATCTTCTGCTGCCGACTCAATTTACATAACCCTCGCTCAAATTTACATTTAGATATGTAAAATAAATGCTTATGGCGGGGATATAAGATGCTGACTAAATATTCACATATGTTTCGAGAAACTCGATGATATATATAGAAATGTCTAAAAGAAAAATATAGCTTTAAATTAAACATTATTTCCTAGTCTCTATGTTCTACAAAGTTATATAATGCTTCTTTAGTACTTTCCTATATAATACTGAATACAGAATACCAAAACAACGGACGCAAAAGGCAAACGACTAATAAATCGAACTCCTATGTAACGAGCTACGGCGCGTGTGAATTGTCGCAAAACGTCTCCTTGGTAGACTCCATGTGTAATTCATCCTCAGATACAAAGATTTATATCTTTAGCTGTCATCTAGGATTGTCGGAAGATGTGTGACCTGGGATAATAATAAGATGCTGTCACAGCTAGAATAAAGAGCCATTTATCAAATGTACACGAATTCAACATAAAACCATCTAGGAAGTTGTCATAACTCAAACTAATAGAAAAGGAATTGTAAATTCATATTTAGAAAGATCCTATTTTAAATTTTTTTTCTCATTTTGAATTCTTGCCTGGAATTCTAATTGTATCCTACGTATTTTTGATTCGGCTTGTCGGTGTAGTTTATTAAAATTGATTTAGAATTTTAAAAAGACAACATAGTACAAAATTTTAAATCGGTATGTTAATTTTAAAACACATTCCAATCCACCTTGCATTACAAATTTTACAATTAACCACGAGTAGATTACCAATATCAATCCGAGAATAATCTTTATTAATAATAAATCTTTAACAAAAAAAAAGTTGTGCCCAAAAAACAAGTCAAATTAATTATTTTAATATTGTTTGCAGTGTATCAAAACAAAGCCGGATCTAGGTAAGTCAACGTTGATTAAGTAGCATCCAATGAAAATGTAGCGCATGCGAAAAATATGAAATACACGCTTTTGCACTGAGCTTACAAAACAAGTAGAAAATACCAAGCCTTGTCTTGTAATTTAAATGCCTAATTATTGTGTAATTAGCCTTGGAATCTTTCGGAGGATAGGAAATTTGCATTAAAAATATTTTAATAAAAAAAATAAATGAAATCTAGCGGGCTATACCTAAAATTCAATTCAAATAGTTCTATTAAGCTTTAAAAGTTTTAAGAATACAGAGGTTGTCATCGAAATTGGATTGCAAATGAACGTGTTGAAGTAGGACACAAAATCAGCGATTTGACGGTGAGGGTTAACTGGTAACACGTGCTCGACGCCCGATGCCAATCCAATCTCCGTAAATACGAACTTTATAGCTACACTTTTGAATTCTTTAAAGATGTTAGGCGTTTAAAAGATCGATTTTTATCGTTCGAATATGTAATAAACATGATCATGGTAGGTAGGAACCGTAGGATAGGTAACTAGGTTTTTCAACGTGAACTGTAATACTTTATTAAAATATAAGACTCGGTCTGATCGAAGTAATGATATAATCGACTACAGAATAATTATAAAAATTACAAATCATCTTAACATAAAAGTATTTTAACTGAACATCGTAAAATCTATAAATAGGAGGGAAAAATAACGTCATTTGAAACATCAATAATATCAGTTTAAAAATTCAATAAAATATTTAAAATTAACGACGTGTTGTAATAATCAAACTAATAATTTTAAGATATATTTTAATATTGTCCCAATCACAATCCCAATCAGTTTAGCGTAAATAATTCAAAAGTTATAAAAATATTTTAAACTTATCGTGGAAAGTTCTAATCAAACCTGAGTGAACTCGTTTGAGGTGTTCCAACAAATGTAATAGCTAATAAAAGCCTTCGATTGATTCACAATGCGTGCCTATCTATGTGCAGCGGGCAGCCGATAGAGCCCCTAGTTATCTATCATAGATGTAGAAATATGCACGATCGGCCGTGCTCAGTGTTCCAAGTCAGTGGTTCATCATCACTCGCGCCGGATGCTCAGCTAGTACTGGCTGATTAGTATAAAATATATTTATCGATTTTGTTACATAAAAATAAATAAAAAATGTTATAATAAGGTCATGTATAGGTGTGAAAATTTTAACTAGGACTTAGTGATGAAAGTGAGAGAGTTAGTTCAGAAGACTGTAGAATCTGAAGTGAAGTTGAAAACAGTTTAAGAAGTTTAACATATAGTATATAATGAGTTTTGCAGTTATTTTTATTGTAATGTCCTTTTATATAAGCATACTTCCCTTTTTTCATAGAAAAGTGATTAGTCAATAAAAGAGAAAACTATACAAAATGGTTACATTTTTATTTTCAAAGTGGTATTCTGATTGGAGTTAATTTTTCGGCTGGTAACAGCTTGACTACACAGTCTGTGCAATAGTCTGTGCCTGCATTATCTGTCCACCGAGCACCTAAAAATGCAGTCTTTTGGCATCCCACACACATGGTCTTTGTTTGAATCACTGGAGAAGTCTCATCCAATAATCTCTGTGCTTTGGCAGCTCGTAATAAATCTAACATAGAACCATTTCCACTTTTGGATTCCAATGGCAATGTCTCATGCTCACTGTCTTCATTAGGATCCTCCATTTTAACTGGCACATGTAACTTTGGAAAGAAAGTGGATTTTTTGTACAAAAAACTCTTATTTTTATCCTTACCTAAGTGTTTGGGAGCTCGCCCGGGCACAGGCAGGCCAGCTTTCGCCAATTTAGCAAAATATTTCTGTATCCTACTCATAACTTGTAACGGAGTTCTAGTTCCTAGAGCCTCTGCTATTTTCTTGTACCTTCTAGCTTCTATTGGCTCTTCCGGATATATTTCTAATAGTTCTTCAAGCCTTTTTTGTTCTTCACAAGACCATAGTTGGTTAAATGTTTCAGGCTTGTTATCTGTGAAAGTTCGTCCTCTAACTTTCATACCAGATTCCATTTCTTCATTTGCCCTTTTATCTTTCTCTGACTGCACCGAAAGATCAATACCATATTTTTCCCAGTCAACTCTAGGTATATTGGATATTACTTGACGAGGAGGAAATTTTACATTCCCTGATTTGAGATCTTGTACAAATGAGAGTGGATCCTCCAATGCCTTTATTTTAGTCTCATTGAGAAGCTCAATATCTTTAAGAGCTTGTACTTTTTGCACTTCTAATTTAACTATATACTTTAACAACTCACTGTAGTCCTTATTTCCTCTTAAAGCAAGATGGTCAGTTTCGAATGCAAATTCACTATCGTTTTCTGGATTTTCATCTTCCATGGCTCCTCATACAAATAAACTTTACTTAAAAAAAATAACAATACAATAAATTTAATATGTTATAGAATTGATTATTCAAATGACTTCTAAATAAGTGTTTAGAATTGTTGACAAACGTGAATCATGTCTAGTGTTAAATTCAAAGGCAGTCCCAAAAGATTAAGTGTGAGACTGAAAAACAAACTGAATAATGTTCATCAAAGAAAATGCACACCTGAAAACCGCAGTTCCTCACTAGAAGGTAGCAATAATCGGTAAGTATACGATTCTAAAAAATGTCGTATTACACATGTTTTACGCCTTAAATAAACACAACTCTCATATCATAATTAAATACTTTTAAGCAATTATTATACTTCTACTTAAAAATAAACAAAATGCACTCTTCGAAGTTTGGATATTGACTTCTAAGTTCTAAATGTCAACTGTCTTTTTGAATTTGACGTTTTGTTTTTTTTAGAACTATCAAACGCACGATGGGTATTTAATAATAAATATTAACCATTAAATGATTATTTATTTTGAGCTATATTTAACCTATTACAGAGTACATTAATCATTAAAAAAATACGTAAGCTAGCAAAATTCAAACTGTGTCCGCGACATCTAGTATCAGCTATTGAAAACACCATGAACCAAACGAAACAGTATGAAATTATCGAGACTACATGGCGTTGGAGTTTTCTATTATATCCGATAGGTGGCGTTTACTACAAAAACGTTGCTTATAGAATTATTCTATTTTATTATTATTTAAATATAAATTATTACAGAACGTGGTTTGAAAATATTGCTAGCTATTATAATATTTTTCTGTTTAATCCAGTATCCCCTCGAAAATAGGTATCAACAATAAATTACGTTTTAATTATTAAGTACCCCGTTAATAAATACATTCGCGGAGGTAGATACCATTTTATAAATAATAATATACAACAATGATATATTTTTTTACAGTTAATACAATGCTGCTTTATATAAATAGATTGCCTTCTGATTACGTATTACGTATATTGAACGGTGTTTTTGAAAGTTAAAATAGTTATTCAACACAACTAAAAAAGCTCTTTGAATATGAAGCCATTAAGTTTACGACAGATCTATTAAACTTTAAACAAAACCCGTCACAACAACGAAGGTCAATTTCCCGCTAAAAACTTATTATACGCTTGTGTTTACAGACTTAAATTAGGAAAATGATTTTAAATCGTTTATACCATCGTCTTAATTTTGTGCATAGATATTTTAAATGTAATTATTTACTATTTCACGTCATAGTCGTATTCTATTCGTAGGTTTTGTCGGATTTACCTAAACTTCGATGGATAACACAACGGGACATTTTTAGTTAGGTACTTATATAATAAATAACAGAATGCTTAGACCTTAAGTAGTCCTCATGAAAGTAAAATGCTTCCTACTCCAATTTACTCCAAAGAGAATAGATTATTTCTCACATACAATTTTATTATCAGTAAAGCTTCGTGCACAAAGAGAGCTACTTGAACGAATGCCAACTTCACGGTATGTCCTGCTATCTCGAGTTCATAAACGTGAAAGGAAATTGAGTTAGCTATACTTGGAATAGACAATCTGTGTTAATGTTAATAGATACGTGTACTTTAATTAGTAAATGCGGGTCTTATGACAATGCTGTTGACTTGTGGGTCAAGGTTCGTCCGTTGCGAAAGTGTCTGCAAAGGTGACGATGATTTCTACCCTAAGTCGTAATGCCGAATAACTACCAAATAACGTATACCCAAAAGGCGACCTTATTTCTTAATACAAATTTCTGCCAGACAACCTGAGCCATAAAACAAATGTTAATTAGGAAATTGGTACTCCTGGATATCGTACCTATGGTATATCCTACCGTGTATAGAATATAAAGAGAGAGAGAAAGTATTAAAAAAAAATTGTTATTATAGATTTAATACGATAATTCCATATTCATTCAAGTCTAGTTATTATTTTTACTCGCATGGAATCATTACATGTGCTCAAGCTATTAAATAGAACTCGAATTATATTTAATAGCTTGAGCACACCTCCTTCAAAGTACATACTACATACTATGAAACCTCAAAGAAGAGGTGCACCATAAGTAAAGCATTATTTAAAATACGCGTCTGTGTCTCTATCTGCGGTACTTATTATAATTTCCATTACACCACTATGAAAATACGAAATCCTATTTATGCTATTCAAAATATTCATTTCCATATCTTTCTGCGAGCAATAAATATTGAAATAAGCAATACCATCACAAGAGCCCAATATAAATAATATTGTCTTTTCCATATTATAGTGTTATTGCTATCCCGACGTGTATATTTTATCGCGTTTCTCAAGAAAATGATGGAAAACTACCCATTTTATTTGATTGATAGGCATAAATGTAGGTAGGAAGTAGGAATAATCTTATCTAATTGATAATCAATTACGTACTTACCTACATGTTTTCTAAAGGTAATCATTGAAAATTTATATCGAAAATATGATTAAAAGAAATTCAAATTGGAAGTGCAGTTAGGCTAAATTGAATAGTAAATAATTTCTGGTCTAAAATTATTTTTACTTATTTTGCCACGCACCGTGTAGAATGAGCCCTTCAAAAAGACTGTTCATATCTCCAAAGAGCCAGCAGCACACTCGCAATAAAGGGTGGTATTGATCACTTCCTATTAGGTGAGTACTTTATCAAGTAAAAAACATAAAAAAATAATAAAATATATCTATTACGTCGATCACAAACGCTTTTACAATATCAGAAAGAAAACCTACTGACACAAATACACCAAACAAAATAATGTTACGTCGAAAAACAGAATAACTTACGTACAAAGTTTTCACATAAAGCATTAGCTATTTCCCGCAATAGAGTTTTATTCGAGCAATTCAGAATATGACATCATGAAATAGATTCAGTCCGTACAAGTACACGTAATGAATGGCATTAGAACGATTTAGTTCGGGATTGCGAACACAAATGCAGAGTTGTCCGTTTTCTTTCAACCCTAATAAATTAGTTGGACGATATTTCTAGTTATAGTACTACGTCGCGTCGGTGATTAAAGAACCTTACGTTGCCTTGTGGTTTACTAATTACTCATTGCTACATTAATTACTTAATTTTTTATGTTTTAACAGAAAGATAGACTTGACTTAAATATACCAATAGTTACTAATTAACCTTTTAAATTATAAACAAATCTTTCTTCAAAACAGCCATATATAAAACGTACGAACAAAAATATAAAAAGGTGTCAAATATCACGTACCACGTGAAAAGCTGAACAGTAATTGTTGTAATTATATAGAAATGATAACATACAGCAAATAAATTTTTAATCCAGTCATAAAATATACTTATAAAAAGGTCAAACAAACGTGTTAGGTCACAGAAAAATAAGAAACGATGTAATTAATTATAGCTATGATAACTAAGATATTTTACTACAACAGTTAAGCTGATCGTTAAATTAAAAAAATGCCAAGTATGTAAAATTTCCAACGTAAAAACATTTAATACTAAAGTCTAGTACAACAAAATTTAGTCAGCAATAAAAGAAAACGTTGCAAAATAAGGCTATAAGTTTCTAGAACTCGAATAACAATTGATTATTCCCGTGTAGCGGCTCACGATCTAGGGAAATGATTTTACAACCTTCTTATCATTCCCAAAGGGATAAAAATGCCAGCATCGTACGCAAAGTCTCCAAACTTTCAGATATATCCTTTTTTATCTTCGTTTTATTTGTTTGGAACGAAAAGCTATGTTAGGCGGTCTTGTAAATTACGATGATATTTTCTTTAAAGGGATTATTTTACCTTGACTCTCAATTTCTACGTACCACGCGTTCCATGCAAATTTTAACATTAGCTAATATATTCTAAATATTACTTCGTTTATTACTTTTTTCATACTAGTTTACATAAATAATGACTATTGCCTTATTTGCTCATGAAATTAAAATTTTCAATAAAACTTAAAACAATTACATTAAGAATAATTTATTAAGTAAATATAAAATTAGCTTCAAAATTTTCTAAATTGACTACGTATCAAACGTAAATGCGCAATTCAATCAATCATGTTTAATTCTCCATACACATTGATAATGAAATTGAAAACCCAAATTCAACTATTATCTATAAAAACGCAGAAAGAGTTATTCAATTATCAAATAAATAAAAATTTTCAGACATTTATACACAGCGCCATCTAGTTCCAAGCTAAGCCGAAGCTTGTGTTATGGCAACTAGATAACGGAATAAATTACATATACATACTTTTCTTTTGTAAATACATATATACAAT
>DWAJ01004301.1:0-13179 GCA_018238005.1 Eurema mandarina
TGTTATGGCAACTAGATAACGGAATAAATTACATATACATACTTTTCTTTTGTAAATACATACATACAATACATAGCAACACCCAGACCCCAGAAAAATACAAATGTAAATTACAAATATATTTTTCTGGTGTGGGGATCGAACCCACGACCCTTCGCGCAGAAAGCAGTTGTACTACCACTGCGCTAAGCGGTCGTCAAATATAATTGACGTAAAGGATTTCCGATCGCAATATGCTTACTCAACAAGGTTAATTTCAGAATTAGCAGGAATGCACATCAAGAAGAATACATCTGTTATTGTGGACATATTTCACATGCAAAGAAATCCAGAATTATATGAGGATCCATTAGAATTTCGTCCGGAGCGGTTTGCTTCGGTCGCCGCTAATTCTGGAAAAAATGCATTCAATTGGCTGGCTTTTAGCGCGGGACCCAGAAATTGTATCGGTAAGAAATTTCACCTACAATTTAATTTTTTTTTTAATTTTTTAGAGGTTTAGTGGTGTTTCAGGGTAAGTCATCATAGTGTGAATACCTGTTATCACACACGGGTCTTTAAATTAGAGTACGTGTATCAGTTCAATCCACCAATGTCTTTGGAGAAATGATTAAACTTATGAAAATAAATAATGAAATCCATATAGGTAACAATTCAATAAACAATAAACAAACCAATATAACAATTCTATAAGTTCTGACTCCGGTTCAAATCTTATCGCCTTATTTACACATTAATTAATGAATATCTGATTATATTCATTAATTATTAATTATACTACCTATATTAATCATTATTATTGTTACAGGTCAGAAATTTGCTATGATGGAAGTTAAAGTGACCGTGGCGGGAATTGTGAAAAACTTTAAACTATTATCAGTTGACATGGAACCGGCATTATGTTCAGATCTCATTTTAAGATCTGAAAATGGCGTACAAGTCAGACTAGAGCCAAGGACATGAACTTACTATATTTATAGTAATTTATATATTTTATAATAAAATATAAAAATAAAGACAACATAACATTGGATTAACTAAATAAAATCATATCTTGGTATAAATGTACATAGTTGTAGTAATCATAACATTGCTATGGGTTTAAAAAAATAATAAAAGTTTAACTTTAGAAGTACATATGATAATTATGCTATTGCTAGAAGAAAGGTTGCAAACACTATACGCATTTTATATTTACAATGATTTTGTTAAAAGTACATTTCTTAGATAAGTTAATAAATTTGTTAAATTTATATTTTTTTTCTAACCCTAAGAGATTGATTATATTTATATACATTAAGAGTTTTAATTTCAAAGGACTTAGTCTAAATCTCTGAAAACAATTATAAAGTACTTACTTTTTTTATTTAAATGTATTATCATTATACATACTCACATTTGATACAACAATCTACAATCTTGCTCTATCAATGGAATATGTAAAACATTTTTTGAGCCATTCACACAAGCGATGCCTATTTTCACACTTTTAAATGAATAGCTCTATAGCCGCAGTAAAGCTTTAAATGAAACGAAAAGACATATTTTTAACTAACAGTACAGAATGGTATAATATAATGGCTCTATCGAGCAGTCGCTTGAAGCATCTTACCATATTGTTGCATCTTATTCTAGCTTTATACTCTATAGGCTCTCTATACTCTATTTACTTTTTACGACTGTGGTAAACGTCATTTTCAGATACACATACTTCATTTTATGACATTTGAATTGTCATAATTAATTTTCTTGTGTGTGTTTGTTTTTTGCCTTTTTTAATGTTTTCTAGAATAAATCTAACTTTTATCGTTTCCTAATAAAGTTTTCTATACGTTTATAGTTAAACTATACAAACGATTTATTTAAAATGACTTCTGACTCATTAACAACAGCGCGAAGAAAACTCAATGATGTTTTATCTGATAAATCCACGAAATATTACAACCACATGAAGCAGTGGTTTCGAATGAAACTTACAAAAGAGGAGTTCGATATGGAAGCTCGAGCTATGTTGACACCTGAACAAATTCATTTCCACAATGACTTCTTGCTGGCTTTATTGAACAAAGTGGAAGGTTTGGCTGAAACGTCGATAACAATTGCTCAAGAAAAGGCCAGTTCACACAATAGGAACAGCAGACGGCACAAGAAAACGTCTAGATCGTCTGAGAAATCGAACTTTGAACCTGCAGATTTATTAGATTATCTTCCTCAAAACTCTCCACCTGGGGCTGGTAGCGACGGTGTAAAATACGCAGCTCAGGTAACCCAATATATTTTGAATGTTATGGTTAAAAGAATTGTAAGCGAATACCAATTGTTCCATGTTATATCATAAATGTGCTCTTATTAATCTTTTTTTTTGTAATAACTATTAAATTTCAATTACAGGAAATATTCCTGCCTGACCATGCCTTAGTAGTAGGCCGGTTTATGCTAGCAGCTTGGGAACTTGGTTTAGAAGGTGCTGACGACGAAGCCGCTGATTTAATAGTAGCTGCAGTACAAAACTTTCTTAAAAATGTTATAAGTACTGTTGTGTCCCAGAGAAAGGGGTATAAAGTCCGGAACAAGCATTTCATGTATGATGTTGGTGCGGATATGCCAAATATGTGGTTTAGAAGTAGTAATAGACTGTATGACCCTCAAAGTGATGGCAGAGTCAATGTTGATGATGGAGTGGATGCCCTCGGGCCGAGGTGTCTGCCGACTATTGATGAAGTTGAACATGCAGCTGCATACGAAATGGCTTGCAGGTTTGTCTTTTTAATAATAATATTAAGTAAAGTAAATGATTTGACCATTTGTCATGGCTGATAAAGGATAGAATAAAAAATTTGTTGTGAAAGCCATAATATGTACATATGGAGTTCCACATATTGAATTTAAATTTATTTACTACTTAATCTTTCATATCAATTATATAAGGTAAATATTATGTATGCATCATATATACAAACCTTTCTATTGATTTTTTTATCGGCATAAAAATAAATTCTTGTTTAAACCAATTGCATAGTTTTAACAATCTAATTTAAGAAAGTAACATTTTTTACACGTTGAAGAGGTCTTATTAAGCTTTATTGCCAAAGATTGCACCTGCAAATTTGTTATATTTAAAATTAATTTCTTGTGTTAATTTCAGTGCACCAGCTGCAGAGACTAATGATGAAAAACTTTCAATAGATGAATTCTACAACACATTATTGGTACACAAAAATGTCATAGCCTGCCATTCTGTGTATGCTGTAAACATGGAAAGATTAGCTGTTATGTTGAACCATCCTAGTTATTAATTACATCTATATAATATATCCACACGCAAAAACCGCGTTGAGTTGCGGAAATCAACCCGTGCTACCATACTATAACATCTATATACAGTGTGTTACAAAACATGTGTCCGATCCTGAAAGGTAATATTCTCTGTCTAAAAACATTTTCGAATAAAATAAAATAAAAAATCTCTAAAAATAACAATGCAATAAAGATTTTAACATTATGTTTCTGTTGAGAAATTTACACAAATTCAATGAAATTCACAAACGGTTCATAGACCCTGTAGCTAGCAGAGCATGTGAACGCGAGATGGTGTTGCCATTAAGTGTTGCATGCATTTTACATAGTTTTTTTTTGTTTGGAAAAATTAATTATGTTATTTTTTAAAACGATAGCAAAATAAGGACCTACTACCGGTATAGCAGGAGTTTTTCGGATCGGACACTTGTTTTGTAACACATTGTATATTTTAATGTATTTCGTAATTTAGAATAAAAATTTGTAAATATTTTAAGTGTGTAAAATGTAAGGAAATTAAAATAAGTTTAAACTATTACTTTGATTTTTATTCAACTTTAATATAGGTTTTTACAATAACAATACTCACAGATGTCTTGTATGTATAAAATTGTTTATCCAAATTATCAACTTTATTGACTACTTTTACATTTGAATTAAAATATGCTCAAGTTACAATGTATGGACATTGTATGGGAATGTAATAATAGTGCACATCAAAGAATTACATAATATATAAAATTGTATACATTTATAGTACGCGTCATTTATGTTTAGCGATTGACAAGAATAGCTGCGCATCGGTAGAATCACGCT
This sequence comes from Eurema mandarina, assembly GCA_018238005.1. NCBI lineage: Eukaryota > Metazoa > Arthropoda > Insecta > Lepidoptera > Pieridae > Eurema > Eurema mandarina. Next base: position 4,114 of record DWAJ01004301.1, read on the forward strand.
CGTAATTGTCGTATTGGTGCGAGAAAGACAACACGACTGGGACAACCAATCAACACTCGCGCACCCGACGATCACGCGCCGCGCCGCTACCTCGATACCTTAATTTTGACTTCTGCGCAGGTTTCGTTCAGCGCTAAAGATTCGTGACGCGTACTATACATAATTTACATGATTTTGATAATATTATTGATTGATTGCTGATTCTATACATCATTCAGGCTATACCTATGATACCTTTAACCGTTCTTACACATCTTTTATTCTACTTCAAAACCATACTCGCACATCAAGGAGTATTCTATAAAAATAATAATACGAAATCGATTCAGCTGTCATTGAGTTATGCACTAAGTAACACATTTGGAGATTAATTTATATATATTAAATTAATTTTACAACAACTTACAATAATAATTAAAAATATACAAGAAAAACAATCTATCAAAATAGTTAGGACTCTGATCGGGTACTAGACATTAGTGGTGACGTTCCTGGCTCGGATGGTGACTGGACTATAACACTGGGCAATGCTCTCGAAGGCCTCGGTGAAGGGGTTTGTCTATGCTCCATCTCTATGTCTTCTGGTTGTGAAACTCCAAGCAGCCGCCATTTTTTCCACGCAACATAGCCAAGTAAAGCCAAAGTAGCTGCTACTATGATACTGCCTAAAGTAACTCCGGTCATCGATGCCGTTGACATTGTATTCATACCTGATGGATTTTGATTTACTTTGATTAATTTAACGTATAAACAGAAAAGTTCTTTGAGATTCGAGTTAATTCGTAACAGTTGCTCTTTGACGCAAAAACTACTGGATGGATTCGGCTGAAGTTTGTCATATAGGTAGATTAGACCTTACATTAACACGAATGATACTTTATATCTTGGTATTGATACTGAAAAGTCAAGACAAATTGGATGCGCGCGGCTAGTATGAAATAGAACTATTATGAGCTTTTGGGTTTTGTTGTTTTGGCGAGGTCGATCAAAGATAGCGTAAGTATTGATAAAAGAATCTATTACGATTTATAATAATCTTATCTTCTTAATGTATATAAATTACGTTGTTTGTCCGAGATTGACTCCTAAACTACTGCACCGATTTTAAATGAAATTTGCACACCGTGTGCAGTTTGATCCAACTTAAAAGATAGGATAGATACATCATAATCGGGCGGGTCGCTAGTACTTTATATAAACTAATCTTACCTTCAATCTCCACTGAAATAGTGTCAATATGCTCATTGCCGTCCTCCATTCCCGCACCGCATATCCACAGGCCAACATCCTCGGCTTTTACTTTACGAATGGTCACGCAACAATCACCTCTATCTAGACTCTTGTTAGAAGGGAAGAAATACTTTCCGAGAATAGCGCTGAAATCAAATATTTAATATGCCTAGTTACTTACTGATAAAATATACACAATTCCTTATCATCTCTATCTGCATATTAAATTCCAGCCAAATACATTTCAAAGCTGTTCACAAATCAATCACAAACTTTCTTTTTAAATATTAAATTAAATCCGCCAAAATATGCTTAGCTCACTTCGTTCATCGAAGGACGTATTTATATTGCCGGATAATCTATTAATTTAAATTTAAAAATAAGTATCGCTTTCATTGCAATACACCAAGTATAAATAGTTTAAAACAATCGATATACTAACAATACCAGTGGTTCATACTTACTTTGTCTCTGTAACCGTCGGATCAATGCTAAAGGATTTACCATTCGGAGGTTCGAATCGGCAATAGCTCAGCGGTATAAATCCACCCGTAGTCGCACACGTTAAAGTGATACTCTTCTTTATATTCGTAGTTATAACCGGCCTCACTGCAGCCAGCTGATTGACAACCCTAACTTGAATTCGTTTTATACTTTCCAAACGGTGAGTCTTTCTTCCAATATGACATTTCCATTCCCCACTGTCGTTTTTGGAAGCCTTTATTTCATGGACGCATTGGCCTGCATGTACACCCAGATCTGTGAAACTATAAATTAGGACGGTACTTTATAATAATCACTATGACCTTACATATCTTAGTGACTGGATGGATACATTATGTTTGTGTGTTCTTAAGTAAAAAGGCAATCGTTACTAAATAAGTTGATAAGCAACAATATATGTACTAGATAAAGATATACTTACGAAAATCTTGCCCCCGATGGATCAACAAATCCACAATACGTCATTGGATAATCAGATTTACACTGGATTTTTATTTTCTCCTTTTCAAAGGCGAGAATCGTCTCCTCGCCATCAACATCGATTATTCTATAAGCTAAAAAAATATTTATTACCTTTCGTGCTCATATAAATAATCAAGGTAAGAAAGTAGGAATATAATACCATTATTTATCCATAAAAACTGTAATAAACAAAAGAATAAAGGCGTTAACTTGAGAGACCTCATCTTCGACTGTCAAAGCAATTAATACTATCATTATAATTACTCCAGCTACCCTCGGATTTATGTGATTGATACTCAGTATCAACAGGTCATTTCTTATAGCTTTTGATAACACGAGAACTATTGACATGGTTAATTGTACTACATGTTTTAATTATTATTTTATCTGTTATTGCAATTTGAACTAGATTGTGGTTCAAATTACATCTTAAAGGTCTAACATCAACAAAATCTCTTAGAATATGACAATATAACTGACGAAATAGTAAAACGCGTACCTACTGAAGTTACATATTACATATAATACATAAAATTCTAAATTAGTTAATTATTTTTTTCGGTACTCACAGGTACATCGTATCTCTCAGAGCTCAGATAGATACTTGTTACAGGAATACCGGCTAGTTTACAACTTTTATGGCCTAATTTAACCACTATGATTTTTATTTTAATCACATTTATGTAAATAAAGCTACGAGTTTTATGTTGTTATTTACGGGGGCTGCTATAATATATAATATAAATTTATTAAAAATGGGAATAAATAGATAGGAAAATATATATAAAATTATAAGTGTATGGCTCGGGCTGGCAACACGTTCGTGAGTCCCTCGCCAATGTTATGGGCGAAGGTGGTTACTTACCATCCAGCTCGATTGCCGGCTTTATAAAATAAAAAAAAAGTGTAGTTTTCATTAAAATTTATGCCGACCGTACCGCCAAATGTACCGATGACAAAATATTAAGTCTCCGTTTGGGTTTTTATTTTTTATATAAAATAAAACAAAACATATTCTATTCACATACACTTTATAATTCATTACATTATTGTACATTCACACAGTCACACTACCATACAGAGTTATCTTAACTCTCATTTTCTTCTATTTCTGTTTGTTTTGATTCTACTACTTCTCTCTTGTTTATCTGACGTCAACTCTTGTTGCAATTTCTTAAGCATTTGTGGAGTTATTAGTCCCTGCAAGAAAAAAAACTATACAATAACAATATAAGCCAAAAAAGAAATAAACACAAAAATAGTTTTGGAACTTCTTTATTTAAAAAATAAATGTTAAGAAAGTCCACTTATAAGTCTATTCTTTAATTTAAAATTGTTGTCAATTTATGTGCCTACGTCTTAATTCTAAATCGATTTAGTTGCAGATTATTTTAAAAAAGAGACTATCTGAGCGTCGTCCTAAGATTAAGGTTTCAATATTAAATCATAGTTTGTGCTTTGTAGCATCAAGCTCAAGCTATCATAAAAGGTTTTAGCAATGTAAGGCGGTCTTTATTAAGCCATCCAAGTGTAAGTGACTCGTTAAAAATTATAGTTAGTCCGTGTTTATTATTTTAGTAACTTAAAAAAACAAAGTACCTTAGCTACAAGCATTTCTGAAAGCTTTCCCTTTGAATCTTCTCCCCGATGCATGTGAGACATTTTGCCTATTTTTCTGCTCGATCCAACTTCCTCCAACTCAGAACCGTCACGAAGGGCTTGATCCGAATTTCTTAGCAATCTGAATAGACAATATCAGTTAACAAATTGTTAGATACTAATATTTTTTGAATAATACATTTTGACGCATTTTTCCCTAATCTTGGTAGTGTGTTTAAGAAAAAAACTCGCAAGACATTTTTTTAAAGCTGGCAAACAAGCAGAAGGGTTACTAGATTGTATATAACTACTTCCACCAATGCGTCTTTGTAACAGGTCTCATGAATGTGTTGCCATTTACCTGGTAATTTGGAAGATTCCTTGCTGTATAATAGCATCCAGCTCTGTCTCCATTTCTCTAACTAATTTAACGTCAGGGAACATGTCTGGAAATCGGTAACTGTAAAGAAAAAAATGCATAAAAAAGAGTTTTATATGGGTCTTTAATAAATACAGTGTAGGAGACACAAATACTAGGACAGCTTGAGAATATGACTAATTTAAGATCTAGTCATATTAAACATATTGGTATATTTTTGTACATATTTGGTAAAAAATGTGGTCAAATTAAAGAAAAACATTTGATAGTTTTCTGTCACTGCACATGTAATTGCAAGAGAATGCTTGATATATTTATAAAGAAAGATGTAGGTGAAACATTCATCGTTAATTATTATGCCGCATAATGCGCTCTAACGCTATAGTTGGAAAACACTGTTAAAAACACTTACCTAAGCCACAAATACAATTCTAGAACATCAAAAACAGCTTCCAAATGTACTAAATCCATGATAGTCTTAGGCGCAGGCAGCGGCCAGTCCACTATATTACTTAACCAGTTCTTCGTTAGAGGCTCGTTGCGGCTGTATTGTCGAACCATCTATAAAAAAATAAAACATATATATTATTAAGAGAATAAAATAAATAGTTGAAGTCTTTGAAATAATATAAAAAACAATAATAATAATTTGAATTCAGTCCTATCAAAAACTAAAGACAGTGTACAAGTGTATATAAGTATGTATAATCTATATTATGTATTTATAGTAGATATTTAAATAATAATTTGATATATTGCAGCTGAGGAGCGTTGCGTTTATCATTTTGTAAAAAAAATATTTAAAAAAAAATCATTTCTTAACCCCTTTGATTTTAGATTGAGTAATAAAATATGTTACCAGCTTTAAAATATAGACTAAGTAATATAATGTTACCAACTCTAAAATAAAGATTGAGTAATCTAACATGTTACCAGTTCTAAAATATATTTTCCCGCCCTTAAGTATAGATTGAGTGACACATATTTCCAGATTTAAAATTTACCAGCTATGTTATGTTACCAGCCGAAAAGATATAGACTGACTAATAAATAAACACAGTAACCTTAAGAAAAGTGGCGCACACGAAGGGCAGCTTGTTGTTGATGGGCGCGCAGCAGAACACGTAGCGCGCGCGCAGCGGCAGCGGCACGTGCTGGATCATCTCCGCGAGGAACTTGAACGCCTCCGTGTTGCACATGAAGTACAGCGAGTCGTCCACCGTGCACAGGTGGACGAATATATCCTGAACAGTTTAATATTATTCGTCAGAAAATATAGGGTATACACACATTTTTTTAATATTTTAAACGCCAATGTATCTATAAGTCGATAAAAAACTGTGCCTAATAAAAATAAAAACACTTTCTTCAATATTGTATGTGCGTTTAGTTTAGGTTAGTTAAGTGACGTTCAAGTTATTCTTTATTATTGTTGATAGCGAGACGACAACGCGAACAAAGATTAGACTCGAAGCCGATCTGTTTCGTTCATGTGGGAACGAGACAGTTAGATAAAGATGGCGTATCTTGATTGGCCGCATATTGATAAATTTGATTTTTGTGTTAGTTGCGTGTTATTTTTTTTAGGAACAAAAAGGACAATCTTCAATTCTTTTAAGTACCCATATATTATCCTACTATATCCTATCCTACTAATATTATAAATGTGAAAGTTTGTAAGAATATATGTAATAACCTCTAAAAATTGTTGGTCTGATTTAGTTCAAATTTAGTATGTAGATACCCTTGATTAACATATAGGATACTTTTATCCCGATATTTCCCTAGGAACGAAAACTGCGTGAGTAAAACCGCGGGTAGTAGTAAAAAATAATGTTACCATCAGACTACTTAAGCTGGCGTGAGGTAGATGATAGGCATACAGCTCCATCTGCTCGGATGTGGGATGCAGGCCAGCCTGCGTCACGGGATCCGGAGGCTTTGATAGTAATTTCTTTAGTGTTGGAAGATCTTCTGGTTTGAATGTCGTTACATATCCTGTTTCCCATGCACTTCCATATCTGCCTGCTCGACCTTAAATCAGAAAATATAAATATTTAGGAGATTTTAATATAATAAACACAAATTACATGTCACGTTGTTTATCCGCGATTAACTCGTACACTACTGAATCGATTTTAAAATCAATTTGCACCGTGTGCAGTTTAATCCAACTTAAAAAATAGTATAGCTAGTTCCCAGTGGGAACCGACACTACGCGCGTAAAACTAAAAATATTGTAAGCTTTAAAGTGTCTTTAGACGATGCTTTGTATAAAATATTAATAACTAAAATAAAGCAATGTTTTGTCAATATACAATAGTTATTTTAATAGCTTTGCGATTTAACCAGTGTAACTATAGACAAAAATAAGTACAACATTATAAAAAACATACCAGCAATTTGCAATGCCTGGGAAATACTTATCACATCCATTTCCTTATCGCCATCTTCATTAACTACTGGCTTTATTAGGGAATAAAATATTATTCTTCTAATACTCCTGAAATGTTATAAAATAAAATTCAAAATTTATGTTGCATCACTTTTGTGAAATTCACAAAAATTGAATGGTTTTTTTTACATTTAATCAATAAAAAAGCATATATACCGTCGAATTGATCAACCTCGTCCTTTTTTTGAAGTCGGTTAAAAATTATAAACTCTACAAATGTTGTATTTATATAATAGTTGATAAAAATACTTTATACATATGTATACATACATAAATCCATATAATAATAATAATAGTATCTTATTTTATCATAAACTAGCCGGCCAAAAGCGACTTCGTTCACGCCGTACCTATCTTGCCCGTACCTTATTACCCTACATTCTATACCTCTCATTTTCTTGCTTAATAACAATCCTCGTAAGTCCAGGAATATTCGAAAAAAGAATCATGTAAATTGGTTGTTTTTTTCTTTTTATTATAGGTATGTAAAAGGACTTACAAATTGATACCAAGGCCAATAGCATCTGTAGCGACCATAACTTTACAAGAACTGTCGGGATCATTGAACTTATTTGCTTGTGCTAATTTTGTTCCCGGAGGCAAACTTCCATATATAACTGCCACTTCATGACCCCTAAAAATAACACAGTATTAAGGCTTACAAAACTTATGTTTTAATTAAATTGCACAACAAGCTGTATTAATACTTTAACAAAGAATAAAAAGATAAACAAAAACGATGAATTTTGAATATTTTGTCATAGATTAAAAGACATTGCTAAGATTCAATAGTAAAATCTAGATAAAACGGACTAGTCCTTAAATATTATTCCGTCCTATGCATTTGTAAAGTCATATAAAATTGGTTTCTGTAGTTTTTGAGTTTCTCAACCTGACAGACATCTTTAACGGACATAATGCAGCAAATTATTTAATCTTTATTAAAACTTTAAAAATTAATAACTAAAATTGCAAGACCTAAATGATACCTGCCTCAACAGGGGACTGACCTCTGTTCTATCGCTCGACTTACACTATATATATCGTTTTTATTGAAGCATACAATACAATCTCCTGCTCTAACATTGTCTAGCGAGCCTAGTGACGAGTCTTCCACTTTTAATTCTGTTAGCCTTTTGTATGTTCGAATCTGAAATAAATCGTTATAATCTTATTTACAAATGTAAATGTACAACTGGTAATTTTTATGGTGAAATGAAATTTTTTAGCTTTCACGAGGTGACAGAGCCATGCTTTTAGACTGAGTTACCGACCATATAAAAATAAAATTTAATTACCTCCATTTCTTCACCCGTAGTATTACAGATTTCTTCAACTAAATTTATTGCACCTGCTTCACCACATAAGTGTATCTCATCGGCTTGTAAACCTAAATTGGCAAAACATTTATTAAATATATATTTTTGTATTATTGTTTTTCAATAAGGAATTAGAATCATAGTAATTGAAAACTTACCCAAGACTGCTCTCGTCCAGGCCCAACCTCTCCCTCGGTCACCGATCATTTGAATTTCATCTATTATAGCTACTTCATCTGCAAAAAATTATAATGTTTATATTCCACTACAATGTAGTGTTTTTTTCGTCAATACAAAACAAGTATTTAAAGTATGAATTCATGTTTATCGCTAGGTAGCAAGTTACAAGCTATCAGAAAGCATTATTTACAACTACCTTTATAATTATACAAAAATAGGAAATACCCCACGCTAACATTATACACTCCACTGAGTAAATTCAATTTAATATTTTTCAACTATACAGACAGGGCTGATAAGGAATATTTTTTGTTTCTTGTTATGAATACTTATCGTATGTGGTGATATCCATCTTCTATCTTTTTACAGTGGCAAATTTCTTTCATAGCCTTTTTTATCTTACATGACATTAACAAAAACAATACTAAATAAAACTTTACATTGAACATTTTACATTAGTAATAATTAAATAAGACAAAAAACTTACAAGTATCATTTAATGAGGTCATTTCAACTGTGCATGCTACATGCTTTGAAGGCGTCAATTCTGGTTCATCAAGTAAAAATGTTTGCTCATTACTTTCTGTGTTTTTGTCATTTTCACTGTCTATTAGTGTGCTATATTGTGAGGCATGCCGTCGCTCCTCACCTGTTATTAAATCACAAGGAGTCCCCTGGAAAAGAAAAGAAGAATCTTTGTAATAATATATTATTAATTACATTTTTTAATAGTTATGTAAATAACAAAAATATAATAGCTACATCCTATGGTTACTGTTTCTGAGATTAAAACTAAAATGCAAGTATAAAGTATTTATTTATTTATTTATACTTTGTTACATAAGAATAACATAAAAATAAGTAGACAGTCTTAATCTATTATAAGTAACTGGCGGCCTTATCACTAGAATGTGATTTCTTCCAGGCAACCAATTGGA
>DWAJ01004302.1:0-13177 GCA_018238005.1 Eurema mandarina
AGTCTTAAAGCTTCGAAAAGTTGATCCAAAACTTTAATTATTAAGCTTACTCTCTATGCCGTTGTTAAAACCACCCGCGTAGTTCCCGTTCCCGGGACAATACCGGGATTTAAAGTATCCTATGTGTTAATCCAGGGTATCAGCTACCTACATACCAAATTTCAACCAAATTGGTCAAGCCATTTTTGCGTGAAATAATAACAAACATATATTATTAACTTTCACATTTTTGTAATGTTAGAAAGGATTATTAAAAATTTAGTTAAATTTAGAAATATTTAATCACACTATGCTACATTACACTGTTTGCAAAAGGCGACCTTACCACTTAAGAGTCATCTCTTCCAGGCAACCATACTAAAACGCTACAATATAATGAGACAATTTTAATTTCAGCTTTTTATTTAAATTCAGTAATTATTTCTCTCATACTGATACAAATACAAATAATTTATCATATACTTGCCCTCCCCCGTAGTTTTACTCGCATTAATGCATGTATTATAATATAAACCTTCCTCTTGAATCACTCTATCTATTAAAAGAAACCGCATCAAAATCCGTTGCGTAGTTTTAAAGATCTAAGCATACATATGGACAGACATCCGGATAGCGACTTTTTATACTATGTAGTGAGATACTATGTAATGATTTCTTTATTTAATTTCAAAAATATTAAATTATTTAATGCGTGAAGTCTTACTATTTTAGAGTCTACACTGAACTTTACCTTGCAAAGATTCTATTGGATTTTTTTATCCTAAACACGAAAATTTGTGTAACATACAAAAGTATGTTTGTTGCTCTCACGCAAAAACTACTGAATAGATTTGGATGAAATTTGGCTTGGAGGTAGGTTAGACCCTGGATTTACACGTAGGATACTTTCTTTATTTTAAAAAGAGCAACTATCAGAGTTCGGAGTTCGTTGCCGGTTCTCCTCTGTAGAAACTGCTTCCCGAACCGGTGGTAAATGTTTTGTAATACCGTAACGATTCAAGTGTTACTATATGTAGCCTAGTTGATTAGAGATATGTTTCACTTTGATTTAAAGAACTTTCAAAGTCGATCTTTCAAAACTTTTGATTTCATTTCATTTAATTTGCACACCGTGTGCAGTTTGATCCAACTTAAAAGATAGGGCTTATATATCATTGTTACAATCATCGTGGCTTAGGTGTCAATCGCGGACGAACAATGACTCAAAGTGGGGAGCGTCGGTGTAGTGCCCTGCCCGGAGTTGGGCTTTATAGCAAAGTTCCGGGTAGCACTGCATTGGCTATGGGCTGGCGTTACTCTTACCATCAGGAGTGCGTCAACCCTCGTCTCCCCTCTTAATATTATAAAAAAACAACGTGACACGTAATTTATATATATTAAGATTGCGAGCGAAGCCGTCGGAGTTGCTAGTTTTAAAAAATAAATTTTAATGTTGTTTTTGATACAGAATATGTTATTATCGACGGGTATGGTTTATATTCAACTGGAAGAAACTCTGAAACGGAATTCATGAATTTTTATTGCTTAAAAACGTTTTGTTTCTACGAATTATGTATGTATCATATATTGTATATATTGTATATGTATCATATATCATCATTATTACGTAGTATAAAACAAAGTCGCTATCGTTGTCTGTCTCCCTATGTAGGCTTAGATCTTTAAAACTACGCAACGGATTTTGATGCGGTTTCTTTTAATAGATAGAGTGATTCTTAAGGAAGGTTTTTATGTATAATACATGCATAATATAGTAGAGAATCACTGATAAATTTAAAGGTTTCTAATGTGATGTCGTAAATAAGATCGTTTTTTGCGCTTATATTGCAAACGCTGGCTAAACCCTACGAGATAGACCAAAATATTGTACTACAGTATTGTCCACCTTAAAAGTTCTACAAAAAACTCCGCAATGGCTTGTGTCTATCAGGGATAAGTGATAACCCACCATAACCATTTTAAATGGTTATTTACAAAGTGATTTTAAACTATACAGCAATATTCCTTATCCAATGAAGTACCTTAATTAAATAGTGCATTTATTATAGATCAATACGCTACAGCATGTAATTTAAGTGAATAGTTCCGAAGATATTACAAATTTAAAATGCAAGAACGTAGTTGTTGGACATTCTGTAGTTGCACCCGTGCGAAGCAGGGGCGAGTCGCTAGTTTAATATGTTATGTTACATAACTTCAATTTCATTTCGTGCTTTCGTGCAGCTTAATACATTAACGCAAGTTCGTAATAATAATTCTTTCATACATATATTTTTTTATATCTACATCTATATATATATAAAATAATTGCTGTTCGTTAGTCTCGCTAAAACTCGAAAACTGCTGAACGGATTTATCTTATTTTGGTCTTTAAATGTTCGTGGAGCAAGCGTGAGCAAGAACTTTAAGTGTTCGTCTAGGCAAGCTTTAAAAGATAAGGAAAAATTCCAATAACTCCCGGGAAATCTATAAAAAGAGCCCTTTTCTATTTCCCATACAAACCTTTAAGAGTCAACTTTAGATCCCACGAAAAACACGAAAAACATTAAATGAAAAAATGCCAAGTCTCTCGATGCAGTTTTTCCATCGTAAAAAGCCCAGTCCTATTCAAATTATTTTGTAGTTATAAATCAACATTTAGTAATTGTACCAATAGTTTTCTTTATATTATAATTATAGTGACTTGGCAATGAGCACGATGTGGGTCGAAAATGGCCTGAAGCTCTACTCCAAACACAATCGATGTCGATTTTTATTATTTTCGGTACAGTTTTTGAGCAACTTCGAATGAATATAAAAACTTTTGTTTCTGTTTCGATAACATTCCGATAAACTGATGTGCGATCCGATTCTTTATTAGAGTATATTAAGTCTCATAGCTCGGTTAGCAGTATCAAAAATTTTTGATATCGACGACGATTGCATTCGGAGTAGATACCTACTCTGAATTGCTTCGAGAAAAGGATGGTACGTACGGCCGTGCTGCTTTTTCTCGACTAGACAGATCGTTATCGTTGAACAAAGTTCTAATTCAATCATATCTGTCAAAATAATAATAGTTGGCTTACGCATTGTAGGATCTTATGTCGCGTTATAGCCGCCTTAATTATACCCGTGCGAGCCAAGACAGACATTAGGTTACAATACATTATCCTACGTTATAAGAAGATATGATATGTTATACTGTTAGTTATAAATAAACTGTTGCCCGCGACTCCGTCCGCGTGGACTTTCATATAAACTTTGACCCCCCCTTCCCCTCTTATAAGTTATAACCCTTTTTTTCCAGTTAATAAGTAGCCTATGTCTTATCTCAGGCTCTAGACCATCTGTGTACCAAATTTAATTACAATCGGTTCAGCGGTTTGGCCGTGAAAGCGTAAAATTATAACAAGTTTCAACCCCTCGCGCAACCATTTGGGGGTTGATAATAAAAAAATGTATGTCCTTCCCCAAGCTCTAGACCATCTGTGTACCAAATTTCGTTCCAATCGGTTCAGTAGTTTAAGCGTGATGTAAAGACGGACAGAGAGAGTCACTTTCGCATTTATAATATTAAGTATGGAATTCAGGGCTGACCATTGAACTTGGCACCCATATAGATCTCACTTCTTTCGTCGTTGAAGTCAACAACCAAGACATTTATCATAATATAGAACTTGGCTCTCATTTCACATTTATGTTTCGTATATATATATGTCACCGGAAAATAACAAGAACAGCAAATTTAATAAATTTCCTAGGAAATTTATAAACGTTCGTAGGATTTTAACAAAAGGTAAATTGTGCTATTTTACTACCACATTTTCGCAAATTTATCAATTTGCGACGTCTCGTGGTAAATTTATCAACTAACAAATATCCATTCATAAGGTTCTAAATAATTCGATCAATCACAGAGGAGCATTTAATTTTACGCTTTTTTAAAGTACGGAAAATAACACACTGCCCTCTGATTGGTTGATGTTGACAGTTATTCAACCGTACAGAGCGCACATGGCGTTTGGTTATTGCTTACTTATTATTTTACGCGTGAGTTCGGTAAGTTTATAAATTTGCGAAAATGTGGTCGTAAAACAATACAATTTATCTCCCGTTTAGAATCCTACGAACGTTTATAAATTTCCTAGGAAATTCATAAATTTGCTGTTCTTGTTATCTTCCGGTGACATATATACCGTGAGCTTATACCTAGCTAGCTTAAGGACACGGCTTTGGCTGTATTGGGAATAATTTAATGATATACTGATTCTATTTTCTCTAGACAAATTAAAATAATTTTATTATTCTAAATGTATGTAAATAGGTAATGGTTAGAATAGATCAAACAATTACCTATTTACATCTTATAGATGCCTAATTAGAAAATTCGTTAGTAGAGTCGTTAGTATAGGAAACCTATTAAATTCGTGTCTTGATGTCGGTACTTTTTTATATAAGAGGGGGCAAACAAGCAGGCGCGTCACCTGATGGAAAGTGTCACGAGATACGCTCTTTTGTACTTCTTTTACTGTTAGGTATAATTATGCAGCTTCATTTATATGTCTTCGTTTTTTTAATACCTACCTACGCTACCATAAGCTTCCATCAAGACTTCTAGGCATTCCTTCTTTTCCTATGTATTGATATGAAATTCGTCTAAGTCCGAAATCGTAACATAACAATTCAAATACAAGAGGTTATATATTACGCGAGTAAAACCCCGGGGCACAACTAGTTACTTGTAATTAAAAAATAAAAAAAACCGCTCAACTTCGTTGAAGGTTTAGTTTATACCTTGATACGTCAACATTGGCGTAGTTCCGGCTACTATCTCTAGATGGCGCTGTTATCAAAACCGAAAATGTATCGTTTAATAATTCAATTATTCAATATTCTCTTTAAACTTTTTACTCACTAATTTCGAGGTAAAATTGACTAAAATTTATTAAAAATAATTAATAACTAATAAATGCAAGAATTCCAATACTGTCTTCATAAATGCCAAATTTCTAAAGAGATCTAATTTCAGACTTTTTTTTATTGACATCCCTAATAATTTATAACATACCTACCCTTGTTTTTCAACGTTTTTTTTAAATACATTTAATTTAAACTTTAATATGCCTACCAATTAATAAAATTTTCATATTTTCAAACTGTCATTAATATCCAAAAAAATACATTTTTTTCTTCTGTAATTTTTTAACGTTATTGGACGGATTAAATAACTTGTATAGTACATCTAAATAGGTTTATTGACGCGAATATCAAATAAAATCGCTTAAACATAATAAACTAGTCACACAGTGAAAACAACACGACTATAATATTTTTTATTACATTTTACCGACGACTATGAAACAAGCTGAAAGATACCCACCGAGCAGTGAGCGTTTTTGAACGAATGTCGTGTGATTTTTATTAATTAAACTTTATATATATGTATATTAGTATAAATTATCAGTTATTCTCCCAAAGTAAGCTTTAGTAACATAAAAAAAAAGGTATAAATCATATAATAATGCTATTTCCACTACACCAGTTCCGAGACATATACTGACTACAATGTATACAGGTCATATAATATACAAACATATTATTTGACCATAGACAGATCTTGCCTTTTAGCCGGACTAGAGTAGTGGTAATTACCTGTGTTAAATTTTTCATCTGTAAATAATAACTCTGTTCCAATAATTTTAAATATGGAACTCAACATACTAAAAAAAATTAGATCATATGACAAGATTTATTTTTCTCTATTTCGAATTGTTATAGACGTAATTATTCTATATTGTCTAACTAAATGTTATTCGATGAAAAAGTAATGACAGTCATATAATCTAATTTATATTTAAACATATCAATACATATATAAGACGGTAAAAACAAAAGTCATTGCATTAGAATATTTGGAAACTAATAACACATCGACAATTGGAAAGAGACAGTCAACTAATTTCAATGTCCTATAGAACTATCTCCCTCGCACAGTATACTAACTGTATCTAAAACAAATGTCAAATAGCTTATGTGCGAAAGAGATAAATATCTAGAAAGCCGAAATTAGCCAATGGTCTCGTTGTAATGTTTACATACAATTTAATTCGTATCGTACAGACAATTACAAAAGTATTTTAACTCAATATTCTTCTTATTTTTGGATAAATGGCAGTGCTGCGTCACCACAATTTTGCCAATCTCTAGTTGTGTATAGATAAAACAAGTCTGAGGGTCCTTATTTGGTTGTGGCAATCAGCTATATGTGCTTCCAATATCACATCGACCACCTAACCTAATATTCAAAACATTTCATAATAAATCTAAGTGCAAATGTTAGCGAATCAATCAAATTGAAAGTAATTTATATTAAAAACACACGACACTCGCTCATTAAGTCCATATATACACTACTATCACTAAAACATTCGGGCACTTTAGGGCCCTATTTTAGAACCATGTGAAGAGTTCACTTTCACCAAAATTTCTGGGGCCTTTGGGGCCACATCCACCTTTTTAAGGGACCCATTCTTGAGCCGTAAGGTGAAAAGTTATTGGTACACTATCACCAAAACCTTTGGGGTCGTTGGGGCCCCATCCATCTGGGCATTCTGGGGCCATTGCGTGGCCATTGGGGCGAAAACTGTCCCCGGGGAGGAAACGTTCTTGGCGACCAGTTTCTTGGATACCTTTGCCGTGGCGTCCATTCTCCATCATAATTATCTTCCATTTGCCTTGTTCTTGAATCCTCTTCGTACGCACTATCATTCGAATTTTCTTGATTTTCATAGTTCGGGGAGTTTTTATATTGGGGTAGGTTTGGTGTATGGTTTTGGGGTAAATGGGGCGTATTGTTTTGGGGTAAACTGCGTGCCGGGGGAACCGGTTGCGGCGTGTTGTTGGTGTACGTGTTGTTATAGTTTTTGTTGTAATTAGGGTTATCGTAATGGGGTGTTTTGGGGTAGCTAGGTGTATTAGGTAGTTCGGACATGTTGAATTTAAGAGTAGGTGGCATTTTGTCGAAAGGGTTGGAGAGGGGAGGTATTATGGGTGCTGAATGAGGTCCGTCTAATTTGTTGTTGACAACAGGTTTCATTTTGTCGTCACCACCAACCAACACTTTGTTGTTGTTGAAAGTGTTCCGTCTGTGTTCTTGCTGGTTTTGCGCTGGATACATGCCTTCTGTGAAACGGAATTGTTAATTATGTTGTCAAATAATTTATTTTAGATAAAATGTATTATGAACTAAATTAAATAAATAAATAAATAAATAATATAAATAAATTAAAGTGTATTATGAACTAAAATTCTTATCATATCTGAAGAACTTTAGCAAAAAAACTGGCTTGAATTTAAAGCTACAACAGAAATCAAATAATACAATTATTATTTTATTTTTTAAAATTATTTCACTATTTTCAACAAAGTGTCTTATTCATTGTATATTTATTTAAATTATGAATTAATTAAATATAAACGTGTATTTTATGTTTTGGTGGGTGATCTTACGTTGCTCTTCATCTTCAGATAGGTCCATGTCAACACTTTCCACTATATCGGGAGGAGGCACCATCGGTGGAACTCTATAATCCTGCAAAAAATAATATCACAATTTTTATATTAAAATGTTAGTAATTTCAGTATGCTGTATGTTAGTAGTATATGTCCTTCTTTTTTTCTCTTTGTCATAGATTATTTATATGCCCCTTTTTTAAAGGTTTCAAATAATTAAATCTACTTTTATTAAATCTCAGCATAACCAACAGTATCGTGTGAAGGAGATAACGCTATATAAAGACGAAATTAGTCGGCGCTCTCTTTCCGAAGGCCTTTCTTTGCTGTACTAACTTTCAACATTATAAATAGATTCAATTATTATTATATCTTTGAATGATTTTTATACATTGAGGATCCTCCCTTTGGTTAAGAGGAAAGTTATAATCATTAATGTTACATGTTATTTTCTAAACCATATCTCAAAATAATTACAGAGCATCAGGATTGGCGACTATACCTTACTATAAACAATCCTAACAAAAACAAGACAGGTAAAATCGTGCGGGAGAGAAAACGTTCTATCGAGTCGCAATTTGCAGTTGGTCTCTTTCTAATAATCCAAGTGCAATATTTAAGCTGGTAAAGAACTTACTTGGTCTAAAGAGATAGGATTGTGTTGTCTCTGCGGTAGCTGATGTGTCAGTGATATCAAGTTTCTATGGTCCACATCTGAAAAGAAAAATCATTATATAGTAAACTAGCAGCTACTAGTTTTCATATAAACTTTGACCCCCCTTCGCCCCTTCTAACCCTTTTTTCCAGTTAAAAAGTAGCCTATGCTTTATCTCAGGCCCTAGACCATCTGTCTACCAAATTTCATTACAATCGGTTCAGCGCTTTGGTCGTGAAAGTGTAAAATTATAATTAGTTTCAACTCCTCGCGCAACCTTTTGGGGGTTGATTAAAAAAGTAGCCTATGTCCTTCCCCAGGCTCTAGACCATCTGTGTACCAAATTTTATTCTAATCGGTTCAGTAGTGTTAGCGTGATGGAAAGACAGACCGACAGACAGACAAACAGACAGACAGACAGAGTTACTTTCGCATTTATAATATTAGTATGGATTACGTATCACGATGTTTATCCGCGATTGACTCCTAAACTACTGAACTGATTTTAAATTGAATTTGCACACCGTGTGCAGTTTGATCCTAAAAGATAATGTATCGGAACAAAGCCGGGGAGATCGCCAGTATAGTATAAAACAAAGACACTTTCTCCTGTCTGTCCCTATGTATGCTTAAAATTTTAAAACCACTCAACTGATTTTCATGCCGTTTTAATGGATGAGTGATTCAAGAGAAAGGTTTATATATATAATACATATTATATAATATGTGCGAGCGAAGCCGGGGCTAATCTCTTGTAATAAAATACATACATCCCCATAAAAATTTGTCAATCCATACTAATATTATAAATGGGAAAGTGTGTCTGTCTGTATGTTTGTCTGTCTTTCACGGCAAAACGGCTGGACCGACTTAGTTGAAATTTAGTATGTAGATGGATGATACCCTGGATTAAAACATAGGATACTTTTATCCCGGTATTGCCCCGAGAACGGGAACTACGCGGGTAAAATAATAAGGATAATCTTATAAAATGATTTCTTTGATTAATTAAATAATTAAATGAAAGTTTTAAATTAATTACCTTGATGTGTAGGATGTCTTATTGGCGGAGTGACTGGCGTTAGCGGTGGCATACTTGGTAGCAATCTGTGATCCACATCTTCTATATCTGAAATTTTAGACCAAAAACATTATTATTTATCAAATTTAATTAATTAGAGCTATAGTTATCTATACTAATATTATAAAGAAGTAAAGTTTGTGTCTATGTTAAATTGTAATGGGTAATCTCGGTAGCTACTAAACCGATTTTAAAAATTTCACCTTTCACCGATAGAAACGTACATTATTGCTGAGTGTCATAGGTTATTATATAATACAGTTACAAAAATAAAAAAAAAGATTATTAACGTTATGCCCAACAATGTGGGCATGGATCAGCTAGTTCATATATAACTTTATTTACACACACATATATTATGTGCAAATTTTATCTATGGGATCAGAAAAAATGTTTTAAATGTAACTGTCAGCGATTAACTACTGAACCGATTTTAAATTAAATTTGCACACTGCGTGAAGTTTGATCCGACTTAAAAGATCTGAGTAGCTACTCCGAATGCAATCGTCGTCGATATCGAAAATTTTTGATACTGCTAACCGAGCTATGAGACTTAATATACTCTAATAAAAAATCGGATCGCACATCAGTTTATCCGATGAATATTTTTATATTAATTCGAAGTTGCTCAAAAACTGTATTGAAAATAGTAAAAATCTACACCGATTGTGTTCGGAGTAGAGCTTCAGATATTGAAAACACTTACGTCCCAATAGCGGTAACACGGGGGGAGGCGGGGGCGGCGGTAGTATACCTCTATGATCTACGTCCACTGCTGCTGGCTCCTAAAAATAGAATCATTTCATTAATATCATGTCCAAAACGACTTCGTTAACGCTGTATTAATCTTACCCGATACTTTTTTTTTGCATAAATAAAAAAAATCATATATTAGTAGATCGTTTCAGCTGATACCAAATTACTAACACATTTTGCGATTTATTTTTATTTTGACGAACACTTGCCCAGAGGTAACACAACTGCTTTCTGCGCGAAGAGTCGTGTGTTCGATTCCCACACCGGAAAAAATGTATATGTAATCTACATTTGTATTTTTCTGGGGTCTGGGTGTTGCTATGTATTATATGTATGTATTTACAAAAAAAAAGCATGTATATGTAATTCATTCCGTTATCTAGTTGCCATAACACAAGCTTCTGCTTAGCTTGGAACTAGATGGCGCTGTGTATAAATGTCCTGAAAATATTTATTTATTTATTTTATTTCTATGTGCCCGGCTTCGCGCGCGTATATCATGTATGTATTATACATATAAACATTTGTCAAATCTCTTAAATCACTCAATCTATTAAAAAAAATCTCATGAAAATCGGTTGAGTTTGAAAGGTTTAAACATACATAGGGACAGACGGACGAAAGCAACTTTGTTTAATACTATATCATAATTATATTAAAATATATCTCACCACAGGTCGTTCTACCACCACGGGAGGGATCGGCAGGTGAGTGGTTGGCTGCGGTGAAGCTGGAGACTCAGCAAACACTGCCCTGCTGTTGACCGCTGCATGTGCCTACAAAACAATTACACTCATTATAAATACAACTGCAAATCCAGGGGACGAAGGCATGCCTGGTTCTAGGACTTAAGAATGAATCTTTTTATATATTTTGTCCTAAAATAAAATACTCAATTTAAACTTGACCACAACTATGTGACCCCCTGGCCAAAGCTGGATCCGGGATTGTATGAATATGTATATATGTCACCGGAAGATAACAAGAACAGCAAATTTATAGATTTCCTAGGAATTTTATAAACCTTAGTAGGATTCTCAACGAGAGACAAATTGTTTTATTTTACGACCACATTTTCGGAAATTTATAAACTTACCGAACTTACGCGTAAAATAATAGGTAAGCAATAACCAGACGCCATGTGCGCTCTGATTGGTTGAATAACTGTCAACATCAACCAATCAGAGAGCAGTGTGTTATTTTCCGCATTAAAAAGAAGCGTTAAATTAAAAGCTCTTCTGTGATTGATCGAACCATTTAGAACCTTACGAACGGATATTCGTTAGTTGATAAATTTATCACGAGACATCGCCAATTGATAAATATGCGACAATGTGGTCGTAAAATAATACAATTATTTGTCTCTCATTTAGAATTCTACGAAGGTTTATAAATTTCTTTGCTGTTCTTGTTATTTTCCAGTGACATATAGATAACGATAATATTGCCTGCCATCATAAAACCAAAGTCATAGATAAAATCAAAGTAAAAGTCACACATGAATTTGAATTGAATCTTCATGGTATTACCAAACATTCACCACTGGTTCGGAAGGCATTCTTCAGAGTAGAACTAGCAAGAGACTCTGATACTCTTTTTAAAGTATAATAAATAAATAAATTACCGTCTGATTTATCTAGGTTTTCTTTTCTTTTTATTCTCATTAATAAGGGTTGTCTGGAAGAGATCACTCTTGAGTAAGATCGAATATTACTTTGATTGTGTCCAATCAAATTGTAATGTTTTGTATTGTAACAAAGTAAGTAAATAAATAAATAACATAAATAAAAAAGTTATTTAAATAACAAAGTGTGTATATTATTACCGTAACAGGGGCTACATTCCACGCGTTGTTCGCCCATTGTTGGCTGCTGGCTATCGCTTCAGGCATGTAGTGTTGTTCGGGCTCTTCTGAAATACAATAATTAAATTCATTTCATTTCATTTCAAGCCATTTATTCGGGAAAGAAACATTACATTTGTTACATTAAATGTTGTAACATTACATTAAATGTAATAATTAAATTAATTAATATATAAAACAGTATCAAATCTGCTATACCGTTTATTAGTATGGAACTGCTGTATCGTTTTTAATAGATTTCGGTATCCATTCGGTATTCGATATCCATCCATCTAATAGGAATATTATAAGATATAATTTTAGATTTGTCTAATGTCTTAAATAGCAATATAAATATGTATTTTACTTTACTTACGTTACTAATATCAATAAAAATAGAATTTAGAATTGAGTGAAAATTTGTTTTGAAAACTGAAGTGATTTTTTAAATTAATTGCCAAGGGATTCTGTTGAAATTTAGCTATAATAAATATAATTTATAAGACAACTATATCTTACTATCAAGTAACCGAATGTTTAAGATTTTTTGTGACACTAAAAGTAAATTTCAGCACAATAATATTAACTCACCATTGATAGGATTGACATCCATAGATCCATAGAAGGAAGTCGGCGGCGGGGGATTCCCCGTACTGTCAGGCGTTAGTAGATCCAAGCCGGGCAAAGTGTCTTGAGATTTTTGGGAAATGTTCACACTGCCCACTGTAAAAAAAATATTAAATATGTATAACAAAGTGATCATCGAGTTTATTTATAGCCAAACACAAATGATTTGGTTTTTGTATTTAATACATATTAGTATTAAAAAAAAATCAAGTAGATCTAAAGATTAGCTTTGAAAACATTCCAAAAACAGACTTAAAACATTACTTTCCATAAATATAATAATACTTATTAATACCGCTAATTATATTAAAGCCTTAATAGAATAAATAAATGGATTTACATACGTCTTAGGGTACTTTATTTACATTAACAACACACTTGGTTACAAAAAAAACGCAAGACAATACATATTTCATAAACTACCTAGTTTATTAAAAAAAACTGAAATAAATATAAGGATAGACAGTAAATCCCAAGTTTTACCCATTTATAACACACTTTTATTTACTTTATATTACTTTTGAGGTAAAACCTTAGATTTATTGAGTACAAAATAGTCTCATCTGGCTTATACTGGCATCGGTAAATATTAGGAAAACAAGATAAAGTAAAAAAACTAAAACCCAACTACGACAAAAAACGACGCTGAAAAAGTATAAAAGTACCCCATGAATACAGGTAAAGTCACAAGCAAATGCTAGTAATATATATATATTCGAAA
>DWAJ01004303.1:0-13174 GCA_018238005.1 Eurema mandarina
CACCGACTCGCACCTCAACAACACCGACGTCAACTCCTGGCTCGGACAAAAGTACGACTCCAAACCCGATACCGACTTCAGATTCGACCACGACATTCCCCTCCAAAAATCCATATCGTTAGACCGCGGCCTCGACATCGTCAACTACTTGCAAACGCTCGGCTCGGACTGGTCGGACGGCTCGTCGGGCTCGCTGTGGTCGCTGCCGTCGGACGGACGAGACTCCGACTTGCGCACGGAGCAGTACAGGAGCTTCGAAGATATACCCGCTTCTCCGAAGACGAAAAGCAGACACGTATCTTTGGACGTGACCAACTCGCCGCACGCGCACGTCGCGCTGGCCGTGCTGAGAGACAGCTACAAGGGGATCGACGCGGAAATGGGCGGCGGCAACCTCTCGCCGCAAGTGAAAAAGCTACAGAAGACGTTCTCGTTTAAGAATTTGAAAAATTCAGCCAAGAACTCCTTAGAGAACGTCGAGGAGAACGATGATGATGATGATGATGATGATGACGGTGGTTTAAATATCACGGTGAAGGTTCCGTACTACAGACAGATATCTGTCGATGGAAACGAAAGGGACGAAACTGAAAATAAGCGAACTCGACAGAGACGCTTCGGAGTGTATATGGACCCGTCGCAACAGAAATCGATGAACGATTTAAGAAAGAATGTTCTCATAAAGCAGAATTTGTTGCACGTGAAGAGTTACGATGATATTTATACGAATAATGAAGAGAAGGAAGCCAGACGCAATTCGACGGAGAACGAGGTGTCGGATTTCAAGCCGTTGAAGGAGAGCTACGAAAGGAGAGACAAGGAGAGCAACATCGCTAACAAACGCGAGCGAAGAGTCAATTTTTCATCCTTAACATATCTAGATAAGACATATGTGCCGAAAATAGATGCAGGAGACAGTTTTAAGAAAATAAGCACCGAAGCAATTAGTACTGAGGGCGAGTCCACTTCCAAAGTAGAGTCATATACATATTGTGATTGCCGAATCTGTTGCGGAAACGATGATAAGAAAACGTTTGTTGGAAATAATTTTAGTAAATTATTTGTTAAAATTGTTTCATATATGGATTACGCTAGAAGGTTGACGTGTTGGGATGAAAATAACAACTTAAGCGAGAGCGAAATGTACAATTGTATAATGCACACGTTGAAGTTACTGTTCGGAATTTGGTTGAGACATTTGGATCATAACCAAAATTAATATAATGTTTGTTGGTGTTAGAGAAAAATAATATTATAAATTTTAATATTAATATACGTTTATAAAGACATCATTATCATTGTTAGGTGTTAATGATGAGTAAAAACAACTCGACCAAAAGCAAGCTCTCAATTTCACAAACGAATTTCTTATTTCGTTGCAATAAAACTTATTGATCTATCAATTCTCTCTATTTCAATATCAACAACGCTATGAACTTCACGAAAATCTTCTATAAAATAAAAATAAATATTTCAATTCTTAATAGCTAACACTCAATAGCTAGATTCTACTAATATTCAGTAGCGCTTATCCATAGACGATACAATTTTTTCAAATACTGCGCAGCTGTTTTTAAGCTAGCATGCGGACCATGTAACAAACAACAGTTTGAGAATAATTGCCATGGTGTAAGGGAGAGGCTCTGATTGTAAAATTGCTGCGATATTTATAATTTATTTCCATATAATATATTTATTTATCATTGTAATATAAAATGTGGCCAAAATCTTATATTCTGTTTTAAACATTGGCTTGGACTTTCAATAGTTTCCTTCTTCGATTTCTAAACTCACATCGCAGCAATTTGTATCGTAGATTCGTAGGTTTGAGGTAGGATGGTATTGTATTTAAGGCTATGTGCATGTGATTTTGGGTATAATTATACTTATCATATATACAATAATCGTGTACACTTTACAGATGGCATAAATTGCTGAACGACTGTATATTCATGAATCCGTCTTGGAAACGATTTGAAAGCTAAACACCACGTCTGTCGGTCCGTTGCCTCCGATGCATAGTGACTATGCGTCTGATGTCCAACGGACTGTTTTATATTGGACCCCTTTTTTGTTTAAACGTTGAAGCGTGCCATCTTCGTTGAAATTTTAAGTATTTATTATTATTCAATACAGTTTGTAACACAACCGTATAGGTAATTTACGAATACTTAAATTTAATATTCAAATATCAAATTTTTATTTTTATGCACGTCAAATATAATAGACTTAGGCAGACGCCACGAAGCAATTCAATTATATTGAAAATTATTTATCAATTCAATGTTAATTTTTATCTTTTTTGGTTTTAAGTAAACCAACAGTACTAATAGTTTTAAATTTGTTATTCATTTCATTTTATTATTCAAAAGGATGTTGAAACACGCAGTCAAATTAATAAAATATCTATTAATTTCATATGGCCTAATAAATGTGAATTCTTCAAATTTGTTTTATCATTTGACCATCATAACTTAGCCATTACTAAGTATTAAGTTACCAAATATCTGAATCCATTATATAAATTCATTTTTTTAATATTTATTAAAATATAATATTCTCTCAACAAAGACGATTAGATTAGACTTAACTAGGATTTTATAGCAGATCCGTTCTTCCATTCTAATAGGAGGGTAGGTGTAATGTCACAAACACATACATGAGTTACATTTCGAAGTACATATTCAATAGGAACAACTAGACGACGTGCCTCATACAATCTGTTATCACATTTAACTAATCTTATAGTATTTTGTAGGATGTTATTATTGTAAGGATATCGCGCGGACCATAACGCCCGCTAGTTTAAGGAAATGTATTCATTCCTATAGCTCGTTTTGTAGGTCTGTTTGTCGCCGTGACGTGCAATGGAATAACGCTGGCTGTTATATTATACCGAAATGACTATGCCTCTCTTTAATTCGTATTTTTATCTTTGACGAGAACTTTGCTTTTATTATGTCATTGATGAAGCTTTGCAAATGTGAATATTTATTTAAGTAAGGAAATGTTTTAGTCAACAAGAACCTTCGATTTTGTGTCGATAGTAATAGATAGGCGACGACAGACAGAAGTTCAAAGTGAGCGAGTAATCGTTATTAATATATTTTATAATGGCATAATTCCTTCGATGTCATTAATGCTAGTCACAGTACTACTGGGTACTAGAGTTAAGAAATGTTTTGGCAAAATGGCGACATCTCAGTATGTGTCGTAAAACGCCAATTAATAAAAACAAAATTAAAATTAACGCCACATACTAAAATGTTGCCATTGAGTTATTCAAATCACAATGAATTTTGGGTTTTTGGGAACATCAACACTTAATACTATATTATTCCTTTCGTTGTTATAAAACTTGTAGAATTAAAGTAAGACAATTTATCGGTACCTAATTGTGATTAATGTTGACAGTGTCAAAATTAAATAATGTTTATATTATGTGTGTATGTGTTTTATTTGTCAGCGTGAACCTTGCCACATTTTCTAATCATGTTGCGAAACTAGATATTATAATGAACTTGTGAAAAGTTGTCACAATTGTCTCCAATTTTTGGGCCATTAGCATTGCTTAACATTCAGAACATTAGTGATGTATCGTAATGGCATGATTTTTAAGTTTGCATTTAGATTAATAACCCAAATTTCGACATAAACTATTAAGTCGCAACACATCGTTAAAATCTCAGAATTTAGCGATTGTAGGAAATTTGATAAATTGAGAATGTTTTTTAAGCTTATACAGATCTGCATGCCGAGCGAAATAAATACTCATTATATAGAGATTTTATTTGATGGCACTATCCCAATTTAACGTTAAACAGGAGAAATTAAAAATAAATGTTACGGGTTACGGCTCATGAAGCTTCGATCACGTTTATATGCAATGATCATAAAGGGAAAGTATTAAATGCTAATCGTTTCTTTTTTATAATTTCCTACAATTTACGTCAGTTGAAGAGACTTTTGTTCATGACACTTATTGGACCGGTTTCGAAGTTCACAGCAGGTTGTAACCCACATGTTAAACTTTCTTCATGCTAATATTATTTTCGAAGCGAAAACCTGTCATAGCCGCTACATTGAATGTTAAATTACTTTTTTACGGATCTCAGTTTTGATATACGCCGAGTTTTAAGACGCAGATAGCTAGGTGTAAGCTCAGTAGATAAATGCGACGCAGTAGGTGACAAAAAAAAATTGGAATTGTTATAAAATATACGTTCTATGATATTTTGAATTTGTTTATATTGCAGCTCATAGTATACAATATTATTTAAGAATATTACAATAAGTCTATACTTACGAATGACGTCAAGATGGACGCTGATGAATACAAATATGGGAAACTGCAATCTCAAGAATAACCTAAAGGAGATACATACGCTTAGCTCTATGTATAATAATTCGACACCGAAAACATACATACTAAAAAACTTAGTATACATTTAAATTAATTAAAGTGTCTTGATAACTTATGAATGATTAAAAAGCAATTCCAATTAAAAGTATCGTAATCTATAGCAAATAGCAATGTCTAAGGCCAAAAACATCTTTTGTATGAACGTCTATTCTCTTGGGCGACGTTATGGATTTAAATATTTTTGTTTTATGATAAATTCATGGGAAGTGCTAAAGACTATAATAATGTAATATCTTTGAGCTCAAGTACCTACCTTATCATGGATTTGTTTTGATACTCTAGGGTTGTGTCTACTTATGATGAAAATTACCATCGAGATTAAAACAAAACGTTATCCATAACATCATAAGGAATGTTTTCTAAATTCCCATAATTGGAAGACAATGCAGGTAACGGAAGTTTATGGGCAACATTCGGTGTAAGTGAAGTTAAGAGAAATTACACAATCGAGCTTAATGTATGCTATCTACTACTACCTACTTTATAAACTTATAAATTCTTCACTTTTTAATACGTTATTATCTTAAGAAATAATTTGTCAATTTAAACATGACTACGATGTTCGTGATCTCGTTGGCGAAGACGTATTGTTACAATGTTGTATTCGAGAAGTGGCTTTAGTTCCTTTTTATTACAGGGAGATATCCTCAAAGAATACCTAGAGGCTACTATAGGTATGGGGAGATAATTTTATATACATAAAAAATACCTTGTTAAACATATTAAGTATTAATAAATGAAATTGTCGTTGAGTCATTTGGTATTCTAGTAGCAAAAGGGTCAGACGCAAATCGTGGCCTATCGTCACGATGTGGCATATATCACTAGAGAAGACCAATAAACAGTTGCAGTAACAATACTCTAAATAAAAATGGTTAAAGATTTTCAAAAAGAGGTCAAAGAAGTTACGTATTATACCTACTTTACGCACAGTTATGATATTAAGATATCAAAACTCACTGGATGAAATGTGACATACCTATCTATACTCGGGTGCAATGAAATCGCACACAACTTTTTGAATTATATCATTTATTTATTTTTAATTAAATAAATTAAATGAGGTAATTAAAAGAATGTCCACATGTGCGATTTCATTGCACCCGAGTGTATATTTATCAAAATAACTTTGATCTAAGTGTATCGGTAATCCAGAAAAAACTCGTCACACTGCTGGCTTGTTATGAATGCGTACAATTTTCTAAGAAAATAATAAAAAAGAACATTAACAGCACGTAATATCTGAGCGTGCTGTCTCAATTTGCCATTCAGCTCGACAATAAAGTCGTACGCAACTATTTCATCACCGTAGTGTAATAATGTCTTTTATAAGGTTCAATGCGTTAAATTATTTATTATAAACTAAGAAAAATAGATACACAGATATCAAATTTGTTATGATTTAGATTGAAAACCACATTTAAATATAAAACTTAATTTTCTGGTTTCTTCATTTATAAAGAGAAACGATTTAGGTACTTCTAGTCTAGGCTTTTAATGTTATCTACTACTACAGTATGTAGGTAACATTAGCTAATATAGGTAGTCACAGGGACACGGATAAAAGCGCAGGATGCTGTAAGTTTTCTATAACTTAAAGGAACGATCAATTATAAATCGAAGCTTGATACAAGATACCTACACAAAAATAACCAGAATATGCATAGCAAAAAATATGTTTCTTTCGAACTTAATACTTCAAACGACTTGTTTAAGTGATCGAGTTTTTGCAGCGATCTATCATCGGCATACGTTCTAAGTCATGAATGCGGTGATCGTAGTGGTAACTGCCAACTGGTAGTACAATTGTACGCCGAATATCGAGGACGGAGCCCGCCATATCGCCGACAAGTGAACTTCGACTTATATGATTTGATACTTGGAATGAGCTTTTTCTTACGAGCCTACTATTTATTTCATACCAATTAATTTATATTCAGTTTTAAAAGTGGTAAAAGTATGTGTGATTTTCACTCTGTTATGAGTGTTTTTTCACTGATATTTCATAGTAATAATAATAATTTATTTCCATAATAAATTGATTTACAAAAAATGTTACCCCGGCTCCCAAGATAACGTAAAGACTATTTTTCAGAATATAACATTTGTTAGTGTGTGACTGTACCTACCCGAGATAAACCGAAAAAAATTGTCCGCGGGGCTTTTCTAAAATCTTTAATTGCTATGAAAAGTTTATCATTGATTTTATAACCCCTAATTATAGATTTTCATCAGTTCTTTAGTATAGAATTTTCTAGTATGTATTTTTAAAATAAAAAATACAAACGTGCCCTCAACATAAATAAATAGTGCGTTGATGCTTGGTTCAAGGTCAATGAATTTCATTAACATTACGTGCTTTATCAACACCTGAACACTTGTTGGTATGTATGTTATCGGTTCAACTTTTAACCTACATACGATATAAGCATAATATATCTAAACAAAATGTAAACCGACATTAATGCGTTTACAGTACTTTATAAATTTTCGCCATCTGTTTATTTGTCAATTTCAAATTTGCTTTGTGCGTTTGTTAATATTTCAAGGTAAATATTGTCATATGTTTAGAATTTTAAATTGCAGAATTAGTTTGATAAAGCGCCATGTATCAAGATCTATAAGTCGCAGTTGATAGTAACCAAGTAAAGGTAAGCTCGGCGCGGGCGCAGCGTGTGACGTGTCTCAACTTCTCTTCCTCTTAGTGATGGGCGAATCAGGCGCAGTGTACTATCACTTCAATACACTTTCTTTTTCTAGGCAATGTATTAAACCTTAAACATATTACTTTAATTGATGCTAGGGTTCAATCAAGTTATTGTAGTGTTATAGCATGAACATTTTTTTTTTGTTTTTTAAATTAGGACCGTTAAATTTATTTGACCGTTGTGACATGACGTATGACTAAAATAACACCTGCTACCATTTTTTATACTATATCTATCATATTTTGTTACTGCTTTATACGCTTTTACAAATTTTGAACTACTGAGTCGTACGTCCGGCTCAGTGAACTAAGTAGGCTCAGTTGCGCGGCGCAGCGCGAGCGCAGTGTTACCTGGCTATGTCAACTTCCTTCAGTAGACCGCGAACCGTGGTGCGTTGAAGACGTGACCGCCGTACTAATACTGATTACAGCTCATGCTAATTGGTGTTACATTACGCAGTGCTAATCATACTTACTATTCTCGCTCTATCCTCGAAAGCTCTCAAGGACAGTGAAGTTTCGTTCTCAGTGCTCATTTACCCCTAAAATAAAGTGAATTTTGGAAGTTGCGTGCTAACGGACCGATTGGTAAGCCGTTGCGTTATAATTGCTATAACTCAGATTTCGTTGCATGTGAAAAGATGAAGTAAATTACTATTAAAAAGTAAATTTAAGTTAACTAAGTTAGCAGAATAAAAGGCGAGTTTCCGTAAAACTTGTTTGCTTTAAATTGATGTTAAAATGTATGAGGGAAGGCTTTAGTAGTGTAAAAATAGCTCTCGGCGCGTTGACCTCTTCACCTGAGATTTTCGCAATGGCGGTATATGGCTAACTGTATCGAAGCCTTATGTATTGCGCGTTACTTGAAATTTGAATAGTAACGTACTTGAAGCCATACAAATTTATATCGATGAATGTACCCACAATATTTTTGTACTTTAGTTGGCTTCAAATTATTTTCTACGAAGAATACTCTCATCTATAAACTATAAAAAATTCTTATATTTTAAATGGGAGAAGATTCCAGATAACTTTGTGAAATGGGATATTCAAAGGAAACAATCATTCAGCAATATATTTGTAATACACTTGTCTCGATTCGTTGCTGTATGATTATCACTATTTATACAAAAACAAATATATAAACTGCCTTGACGAGAGTATAAAATGTCCCACTCTGATAAAGATCTTATCGCTATAAAAGGCGTGGCTGAATTTCTTCGTACCTACCTAAATTATATTTATACGTAAGAGCTACTGTGTTTGTTAATTCACAGCGGGTTTTTAACATAAGTTTTATGAAGGAATGGTACTGGCCTAATTCCAATATAAAGCGTGTAGGAAAATATAGATCGACTTAGTTTGCATTCTACCAACAGAATCTTTAGCAAGGTCTAGTAATACGAATCATGATTTGTAATCCTGATACGCACTATATATATATTTATTCCAAAATACACATAGCTTTCGTCATAGAACGTTCTAGACATTATATGATCCATTATATTATTCGCCTCGTCTATGATCCTTACCTTAGTTTGGTCAGAGAATGACTTAATTCACTTCTACCCTCAAAAACAAACCGTTAATCGACGCCTGAATTACAAGGATCTGTAGTTGTTAGAACGTCTTTGGAATAATCAAACGTCTAAAAATGATATAAATAAATATTAGCGATAATAAGATGAAAAAAGTATCTATCCATTAAAATAATAGGTACAAAAACCTGTATGCACGTAAGATGCCAATGACGACATTAACAAATTACAATAATTATTTGATTTTGCAATAAAACACTAGTAGGTATTAGTATTTTCAAGAATTAATCGCTCAATTAAAACGTATAAATTGTATAAGATTTTGTTTTAGAATTAAAGTATCAGAAAATGCTTTGTTAAAGTAATTTTAGGCGTTAAATGAAAATTTATTTCATTATTTTTTATAAAACTAATTCTATTGACGTATTGACGAAAACCGTTGACTAAATTTAAATACAAGGGCACAGTATTTTATATTGTTAATTGTAGGTATTTTCAACTTAGTAGGTTTATAACAAAACATTTTGCATATCTAACATTCTCTAGAGCTAGCGAATATAAGGCCATGTTTCAATGACATAATTAGTTAGTAGTGTTCGTACTATGATAAATGATTAAAGATCATAATCACGACTGATTTATTAATGAAGTATGAACAACATTGTACGTCCATTGTTTATTTATTTGTAAACATGTGTGTTTAAATGCAATGATACTGTATATCATAACACGTGACTACTTGTAATAATAATCGCATTCTTTATTATTGTATTGTTAGTACAGATTATAGTTTTCATTGAGTTAATACAAGTAACCATGTGATTTTGTAATTTAAGTTAATAAAAATGTTTTATTCAGTCGTTTCGAAATGAAATTCGTGAAAGATAAAGTAATTTTAATATGTTCCAGTAAGTATTAACCGATTAAATTGGCGTAAATTCATTTTTTTAAATATATACCTAAATAATTTTCTTATCAGTTATTACATAGCGTAAGACAATAATTAAAAATTGTTTTTATTCAGATACAATTTAAAAACCACTTTATTAGACATAAAAATTACTCTTTACTTTGTAAGAGATTTTCATAATTTGAAACTAACTTTTTATTATTTTTTTATAATATTATATGTCTAATTATAAAGGTGAACCGCCAACAGTTTCCGTTACTAGGTATAAATAATAATTTAAGCCAGTATTTGAAAGCGATATAATTGCGAATGCATCCGTCGTATACAAAAGACATCAACGGTTGGCGTAGAAAGTGTTTTCGAACTGAATAAGTTTTTAATTTTTATTGTGTCACTGCTCTAACTGGTTTCTTTCAAATAATAAAATTAAACACTGAATTTCTACGTTTTATTAAATTGTAATTAAACTTGTTAAATTTTTTTTTAATATAAAATTTAAATAAATTTACGTAACGTCGTCGGTTTATTGGCGTTGCCTCAATAGGACAATATTTTAAGTATGATTGTTACAATTCAAATACTCAATAATTATTTTAAATAATGTAACCTGAAACCTGAAATTAAAATAAGCGTATAAGTAATTAATCTACGCATGAAACGTAGGTAACTTTCTCACACAAAGCTAAAAGATGGAGCCTCGGGCTGAAATAACTCGATGATTATTATACTTGAACTTTCTAAAATAACGTCTGCTTCGTCTATTATATTATATTGGGTATTTAACGTAACTATTGTGAAATTCTAATATAATATTTAGCTATTTTTATGTCTTTAGATTTAGGTAGTGTTTTCGAGACATGACGGCGCCTAAAATAGAAGCTTTTTTTCTTGTTTATTATTTAAGTATTTTGCCTTAGCTTATATTAAAAATTCGAAAGTTATTAATGTAGGTACGAATTATATACCGAACGAATATTCTTTCACGATAAAATTGCAAAACGAATTTGTATACAGGTAGACTATTATAGACTCGAAAGGTGAAACAAAGTTTTTTTTTATCCCGGTATTACGTAAGCGAAAAGCAGGTTAAATCGAAGCTAGTAAAAATAAAAATCTTAAATGCGTATTATCGTCATATTAACATGATCTTTTTTGCTCGCTTCAATTCCAGAAAAAAAAACCATCTTGTAACATAACTTATTCAAGTAAAACTCGGAGAACCAGGACTTATTTATGAACCTATTATAATAAAATTACTGTGACTCGAATACGACCACCCATGATGTGACCCCAGCGTCTTTCTTAAGTGAAATCTTTTATCTTACAAAGACATAAAAATCCTTAATATTATTCTTGGTTGTCGTTCATAAAATACATTTTCGAGTAATTTTTCTTTACAAATGTGTAAAAAACAACATAAAGGTATTGATGAAAAGTATGTAAGGACTAGCCTTGATTCAACCGAAACGCATTTAATATTTTCCGTATCGAAATTTTCTTGCGTATATTTTAATGGTAGATACAAATATATTTTAATACAAATGATGACAGACAGTAGTCACACTAAACGCGGGTTTTATTTTAAAGGGAATATATTGCGAGATTCCTAAAGTCCTTTAAAACGTTTGAATTGGCTACAAAAATATTGTCTAGTAAAATCTCTAACAACTTTTAAACTAATTATTTTATTAATTATTCTATAGGTTCATAAATATAGGGCATTTGCATGAACATTAATGGAGAAATTAGAGATAAAAAACATCACAACATAAATGTAAACTACATTCTATCTGAGACAAAATGAAATTCGTAGACATAGTATTAAATATGTTGGAATATGACCGCACATGTCGAAATTAGAGTTGTTTTGCGGTTGAAAGTGAATTTGGAATGTCACAACGATTTGCTACTAGAATACATTTATATGAAAATACTTAATCTAAACTCAATTTATTTAGCTTAATGTCTTGCTGGTGTTGTGAATACTTTGTTTGAAGTTATGGGTCTATGGTAACTAGGAGTGTATTTAGGAGGAATGCTAAAAAACAATTAATAGAACGTCGGAGTTTAAGTATTATGGGTATACGGGCATAAATACATTATCACTTATTCGTATATAACCTTGGAAAGTTTTGGTATCGTCACGTTCGTGTAGAGTGATTGATGACAATTGCTAATGAATTGTAGTTACTACAAATGTGTAGAAAAAGAAATACAATAGTTTTACATTTAAGTTCAACGTTCATGACGTTATTTTAAATGCCTTTTCAGACTATTTTGTGGATATGAAACTCATTTGCTTACAAAAAATCTATTTTTTTAATGAAGCTTCGCTTTATGGCTTAGGGTAATTGAAACTAATATAAAAACGAGGTAGAGGTTATTTATAGAAAAAAGGCAAGATGTTAAGAATTATTTAATCTAGATTTAATTGAAGTCAAGCCTAAGGTTGCTGCTCTTGATCGCTAAATATAGAAACGTTCCCTCATTGCTGTCATTGTGATTGCAATGTAGGAGGCAACTTTGAAGTAAATGTGAATATTACTTAGTAACAAGTACCTAAAGTTTTCTTAATTATATACTTTAATAGTTAATCATATTTATACGTAAGGAGAAACGAGTATTTAAATCTGCATGTTTTTTATTATTGTTTGTACCTATTAATATGTATAAGTTTTTGTTAAAAAATAATATTAAATTTCGCATACAGTTGTATTAATGTACTCTGAATATTTATTATGATAATTTTATATTTTCAATACATATAGAGCATATTACTAAAAATGAAAACGTCATACATGTATCTTATAATTAAATATCAATCACGCAATATTATAAACCCATTTCACTTAATCTAATACGACTGCCTTGCACGTTTACGGATGTTAAGATGCAACGTGAATACTAAATTAAAAATGATTTCATCTATCCGGTAACTAAAAACAGTTACTGTGAAAATATATCGTGAGTTCGTAAAAATATCCTTTTTTCATGCAGGTGTCATTTTTTTATATGTCAATCCACTTAACTATCCTTGTTAATTAAAATATGTTAAGCAAAATATAAGCGAAAAAATAATATAAATAAAAAACCGAACCGAATGAGCCCGCATTGAAACTTTAACTAAAGAACATTAACTACAAATTTCGTATCGATCTTGAAATATGGTGGTTCCTAGTAAATTATTATACAGGATGTAACAAAACATGTTTCCGACCCCGAAGGGTAATATTCTCTATCTAAAAACCTTTTCAAATAAAATTATTAAATAAAATAAAAAATCTATATCTAAAAATAACAATGCAATAAATTTTTAAACATCATGTTTCTAGTGAAAATTTACACAAATGTGTGCAACTCACGTACGGTTCGTAAACCCTTTAGACCCTATAGCTGGCAGAGCACGTGAACGCGAGACTGTGTTGCCATGTAAATTTCGGTTTTACTTTTTTTTTTAAATTATGTTATTTTTTAAAAGATGATTTTTTTCCCCCTTTTTTGGTAAAAAGTGTGGGACCCGTGCGAGTTTCTTACGCCGGTTCTTCTCGCCGGGTTAGTTCCCGAACCGGTGGTAGGCACCATGTAGACTTTCTGAA
>DWAJ01004304.1:0-13174 GCA_018238005.1 Eurema mandarina
AAGCCAACATCACGCGGTGTTCCCAAGCGGTCACCCATCTAAGTACTGACCGCGCCCGACGTTGCTTAACTTCGGTGATCGGACGAGAACCGGTGTATTCAACGTGGTATGGACGTTGGCGATAACGAATGCTAAATATTGATTCATAAGATCATAAAATTAGTAACTAAT
The DNA here is from genome assembly GCA_018238005.1 of Eurema mandarina. Classification (NCBI taxonomy): domain Eukaryota; kingdom Metazoa; phylum Arthropoda; class Insecta; order Lepidoptera; family Pieridae; genus Eurema; species Eurema mandarina. The sequence goes on from DWAJ01004304.1 coordinate 172, forward strand.
GACTATATCTACAATACGTTCAGCAAAAAGCTACTGAAACTTTAATATTTCCTATTTGACTGCTAAAAATACAATCGGTTTCGCGCTCAAACTTACTACAATATTATAACTTACCTACAATATTATTTTTATTTTCTTTCGTCTTTACAATTTAAACATCCGTAATAAGCCCGGATAATCAACCTTTGGTCCGTAAAGGATATAAAAAGGAGTTACGACTTACGACACAAGTCGTAACAGCATCTGGCGGACTTAATTCGTATTTACTTAATGTTTGCGGCACTAATTGTCAGTGGTTTACAACCTTTGGATTTGACGGAATTACCGAAATGATACTTTCTTCATTTATTTATCCAAAATAAGTTTATTAGCATTATAGTCGTTTTTATCGAAATGATACTTTCTTTAGTACCGACTATATTAAATATTTATATGATAGCCGGTCTTACATCAGATTGGACTAGCTTAAAACAGTTTCTTATCAAAGGGAAAAATAAATTTATTTTAATAATAATTAGAAACATTTTTTTTTAAGTATCGTTTCGGGAGGTTTGCAAAAACTTCAAAATGAAATAATTGAAGTAGGAAATACATTTTTTAAGGATTTTTTCATAACACTAACTATTTTAGCAACAACACCGAAATTTGACACTAAATATACCAATACTTCATTAATGAATTTTTAGAGTTAAGTTCAAACCAGCTAAATAAAAGTATTTCAAATGATTCAACAATAGTTTCAAATCCCACTTGAAGTAAACACTTTTGAAGCTAAAAATAACGCAAAGAACTAATTATTAATTAAGTAATTAGTCTGTAATCAAATAATTTTATACTTCACTACCCTTTCTTGGCCCCTGGGGGTTGGACAAAGGAATTATTATTATACTGAAACATTATTGCTATGGGACAATTGTGTCATATTAAACGTCTGCCGTTGCTTCACTCATTGTGATTAAAAAGGTTACTGACATAGTTTAAAAGGTATTTAAAATTTTAATACATAATTAAACTTTTTAACTTTATTAAAGCCTAACGTCTTTCTTCGTCTACATTTAATAAGAGAAGATTGTTTTTTTAAGGGAAAAATATTATATTGAATGAGTACGTAATGCCAATGAGTGGACGTGATCCCTTATCATTTTTATAATATTTAATTTTTACTAGCGACCCGTCACGGCTTCGCTCGCATTATAATATATTATGTATAAACCCTCACCCTCACCTCATTTTCTATATTTCTTGATTCTACTGTATTAATTCGCTTGTAACTGATTGTAAATGAATTTCTATATTTTTATATGTAACCTATTGTAAATCTGAACGAATTGTGTCGGTGCCGTATATGTGTCATGATTGGATGAAACAGGTTCCTGAAAAACAGTATTTACTATCTTGGGAGCCTGGGTAAAATATTTTGTAAATCACCTTATTATGGAAATAAATTATTATTATTAATTTTTATCATCTACCGTATGAAAATCGTTTGTGTACCTTTAAAGATTTAAGCATACACAGAGATATAGGAACAGAGAAAGCGACATCGTTTTATACTATGTATTTATTTTATTTTACTTTTCTATCATTATTCAAGCGTCACAAAGCATTTGAAAACCGTCCACCAATTTTCCCAAACCCTTTATGGACAAATACACGATTGAGAACGTTTTACAATAGACTCGTATTGATTTTAAACTCTTTGATGTCTGCATTTACCAGCGGCTAATTAATTTAATCAATTCGCTACACCATTCTAAGGCACTTATTCAATGCAACGTTGTCGTGAAATTCGCACGAGTTTCAATTTTACACACTCTTCAACTGTCAGTCAAGCTTGACGCAATGCCTCTCGTCTTTTTGTCGCACCAACCATAGCTAATTTTGACGAAAATTTTGAAAAGTTTAAAAATTAACCCTTTAATCACCCATCGTGAGCGTGGGAACTTAAATAACGGGTTAAGTCGTAAAGTAATTGTACCTATTGGCTTTTTTTAACAATAGCTACATTAATTAATATTCGCTAATAAACCGCAGTTGCCAGCTAAATAGAGACGTTAAAAAATAATAAAAAATTGCCAGTTTTTACTGCCTGTCATCTGTATAGTAAACGTCATCCCTTTCATCATCAGTCGTAAACTCGTCAGTTTTGTATTATGCACCGTGATTATGCAAATCGGCTATTAACAAATCAACCGTTACAAATTAATATTTACCATCATTAACATATTTTTCAATGAAAGCGCGTGTCATCATTGCAAAACTCCCAACTAATGCAAGCGTCATTAATTTTTTGCAACACTATTTTACGACGTGGATCGATCAATAGACGTCTCTTATGCAAATTTTCTTGAAATTATCATTTTAATTAATTCATTTGAGCTGTTTGCGAGCGTTACGTCATAAATTGTTATTTTACGATTACGTACGATAGATTTTGACAGCCGGCATTTGAAGCAATATCTGCCGCATGATTGAATTCTTGGTAATTTTAAAAGCAATATTTTTAATGGTATGTCAAATTAATGTCGATTCCTTTGTAAGTTTTGTATTGACAATATGTCGATAGGGTTTAGACCCTAAGATACATTTGTTGTGTTCGAACCCTTTAGAATTTCATGCTTAGTATTTATATTACAAATCGAATCAATGCGCTGCATTGTCAATAAAAGTTTAAATTCGTTTAGTTTGTTTTGGTGTGTTGCATGTCTTTCTTCGTTCAGGTTTGTTTTTTAATGCCTATATTATTTTAAATTCTGCTGTCTTTATGTACCTACATTTTAACAACTTAAATACTTGAATTATTATGTATGTACTTTTGCTTAAATAAATATTAAACTAGACTGTTATCAACCAGCAATTGTTTCATCACAATGTAAACAATCATACTGTCCCTTGTTACAAACAAACAAACATTTCTTGTGTACACCATCAATGGAGGTAAACCAACAGCCGTGAGATATTAATAAAGATCAAAGATACAATTTCTAAGAAAAATATAAAAGCACTTTCCGCGCTGGTTGATGGGTTTTGGAAATGAAATGAAAATACTACAAGATACTGTTCACTTCGTAAGATACACATTTGTATGTATTGATATTGTTTGAGTTAGGAAAGAGTAAATTTCTTATTATATTATTTTAAGCCAAATTTGTTTAAAGCGGAATCATGTATTGTGTAAGGCTTTTTTATTAAATTGTACATTTTAGGTTTTTTAATATATTTTTAAACCCAATAAACCTGATTTGGTTCCTTAAACGGGTGTTTGAGCTTCAGTCTTTCAGAAGTTTTGTCTTAGCTCATAGTGGTAACGATCGAAGTTCGCAAAATCAAATCATTCAAAAAAATCCCTAGTTATAGAGGTAATTTAATATAAAAGTTTCTGATTTGACCGTTTCCCAGTTAACCAGGATTTACTGTATTAAAAAAATAACGTTGCATGATAATTGAATCAAATTTAGTCACCTTCTTAACAATAGTTAAGTATTAAAGTACATGCTTAGTTATATTAAATAGGTCAAGTTATTCGCATAAGCATAATAAAGTTTTATCAAACAACAAAAGGCAAGACGCTCAATAAAATGGAGTGCTCTCGAAATCTTAATCTTGGAGATCAAAAGGAGTATGCGGGCGATTTATAGAGGCAAGTGGTTTGGAATTAATCATGCGTAAATATACGTTTATGACGACTTTTTTATTTGTTCACCTTATATTTTTTCGAGAAAGTTTTCTCGGTTATCGTGAAACAAAGAATAAAAAAAAATTGTGTTTTAAATGTAAAATATTATACAAGTAGTTAAAGATATTAATAGATGTATTTTTTAAGTAATAAAATTTAAATCGTAGTCAGTAAGCAAGTTTAATCGTCGTATTGTTCATTAACCAGTAGGTCAAAAAAGCAAGTATGCTTAATAGTATTTTTTTTAAAAAGCTAAAACTATATAACCATATCTAGAATATAGACAATTTGTAATATAATGCTTTATAAATTATCTAACATAAACAATTCAAGTAAATCAGCTCGATTCTCTTCAAAGTAAATGTACTAGACAACTACTAGATACATACTATATAATATATGTGACAATTACATACAATATAATATCGCGGTACTTATAAAACAAAACGCCCATACCTCTCAAGGACCTGGGTTATGGGTGTGACATCACATTTGCATACAATTTCAAAAGCCAGCATCGTTGAGGGTTTGGAGTCAGTCATGTGGAAGGTGTCATTGTTATACTTGAGAATATATTATTTTGAGTGAGTAAAGTCATACTTAAATATGAGATGCGAATTTGAGAAGTTCGATTTTATTTATAAGTTTTTTATTGTTTTAAAAATATCTCAAACCGTCATGGTACTCGTATAATAAAGCAATTATTTATTTATATATTCTTACAAAAATTTTAATAATACATTGTCTATAAGACTTTTCTTTCAGGCAACCATACTTAAACGATACGATTATATAAGAATGAACTATTTTGGACAAGAGCGTCCAACTAACATACTTTTGTAAGGGTAACTAACTCATTCTTACAATTAAAAAAAATAAAAGGACAATGACCTTTCATCGGCGTGTGTGCTAAGAACCTATAATATCTATTCTATGATACAGAAAGAGGTGAATTTCAATATTTACTTAGGGTCTAAAACTTAAGACAGACCAAGTATTGAGTTCGCTAACAGTTATTGCGTCCAACCAATAGTGTCAGTGGTTCCCCTTTGACATTCACCCTTGTCACTTTTGGTACAAAGGCCGGTAATCCGTTAGTTTTGGTATGTCTAGTAAAGTCGTCTTATTATTTTGACACCGTGGTTAGTAGGGCTTATATCCCCACGATTCCAAATTCGTACTAATATTTTTAATCCAGTAATTATATATTTATCTCGCTTTAACTTAGATTTAGTACTATTTTGGAATGATTTAAGTGCGTGTTCCTATTGTATATCAGTTATCTCCCTTAATGGTAGTTTTATTTATTTTACTGTTTAATATGACTATAAAAATATTTTCGCTTATTGTCAGTATAGATTATTATTTAAAACAAACGACTGCAACTAGTCCTTTTCCTGTCTTTCCATCACGCGAAAACCCCTGAACCGATTGCAATAAAATTTGGTACACAGATGGTCTAAAGCCTGTGAAAGAACATAGGCTACTTTTTTTTAATTAACGCCCAAAAGGGGTTGAAATTTTTTATAATTTTACGCTTTCAAGGCCAATCCCCTGAACCGATTGCAATAAAATTTGGTGAACAGATGGTCTAGAGCCTCAGAAAGAACATAGGCTACTTTTTAACTGGAAAAAAGGGTTAAAAGGGGGGTCAAAGTTTATATGAAAGTCCACGCAGACGGAGTCGCCGGCAGTACCTAGCTTATTATAAATAAATAATGTTTGATTTTCATAACTTTTAAACTTCTTAATTTCGTATAATCAATATCCTTTATAATTACGTAACCAATTAATACAGCGAAGGGTTAGTAATCCGTCGTCTTAATAATTATTTTGATAGGTTCCTGTCCCCGGGGAAGGCATTATGTTGGGAGCATGCGTGCTTTAATTAGTATAGGATTAGCTATTGTGATTAATCGTTGGACGAATGGTACAGTGAAGTTTAAGGCTTGTTAAATCAACATTCATAGATTTAGCTATGATTAATGTTAATAATAGTAAACACGAATGTAAATTGTAAGTCCAAGGTTCTATAATTTGAAAAGAAATTTGGTATTTTCCTGAATAGGTTTAATTAAGTAAAAATCATTTTCTTTTTTATGTCAGTACAAATAAAATTTGTAGATATTATTTCATATTGGTGGTTATTATGAAGCTTGTGTTTGATTTTAAAGTAAGATCGCTTTTTTCATTTTGCATTTCCAGTTACCGTGGAAATAAATTCATGAAAATTATTTTAATTTACTAATGAAATTAATTCATTTATTTCTGGATGAATTTACTATTGCATATTTTTATGTAATTCAACGTTGTGAAGGTTTATAAAAAATTCTTTAAATACTATTTTTTGTCGAGGGGACGCCTAAAAGTGTACAAGTCGAACAGTGTATTACTGATTTAATTATTTACCGTACTACACCAACCAGCAGAACAATAAGTCGATTTATATAATGTTTAATTCAATATTGGTGTTAAACCTTCAAAATTTCACACAACATCGTTGCCAAACATCAATTAAAATATTAATGAAAATTTCATACGCACATAACAATCGCACAGCTTAACAAAACATCTCGCTAAAACAATAAACATTATTCTACTTAACCGAAGTGGTGTAATTTTAAAGTTCCTGCTAAATGTCACTCCGGTTCATATTTATCCAAATACGAAAGTTGGAAGTAAAACAGATTCCGTGTCGCATAAACTGGCGAGATGTATGAAGTTTCTTCTGTAAATATTCCTATGAGACAAGTCTAGCTTAGATCTTTTGGACGCTACTGTTGGTTCACGAAGGAGGACTAACTCGATAGAAGAATGAATCATGAAAGAAATCATGAAAGTCCTTAATGCCAGGGTTTTGGCGATTTCTATCTTAAAATATAAAGGTTAAAATTAATAATTGGATTTTTTATTCGTTAGTTTATTCGGAGGCTTTTTAAACCAGGAAAAACGTGTTTAAAGTCTTAACAGAGCTAAGATTTGCATTTTAGGAGTGCTCCAAGCGACTCTTGATACATATTTTATTGCGATTATTTATAATGTTAATACTAAAATTTTATTGTTTATTTGTTTGCACATTAGGAAACTATAGATTTGTTATAAAGTAACTTCTAATAGGGGGTGGTTTTTATAATTATGTTTCACATATTCTTATTACATAAGTGCCTTTGAATCATTGAATTAGTGTATAGACAATTTAAGCTTATAATAATATGACTGAAAGCTAAAATAGAGGCGTTAGTATTTATTTCCTATTCAAATATCCTTAGCACACAGCCTGTCAATCTCACACTACAAAACTACATAAAACGCAGTAAAAGATACCCGTTAAAGAAATACAAAAAGCTCACTTGCTGTCATGGGAAATATGACGTGAATCTGAATCGAATTTCAATATAATTGACGCGTAGTAAGGGCGCCATTAGCATGTGTCTCCCGGGCACGAAACGTTTGTCTTTTTAGCACATTTGTTTAAGAGATAGTTGTGTTTCTTTGCCTGTTTTCTTTGTAGTATTAAGATATTGTATGTTAGTGCCTTTGGCTGTGTTTGTTTGGTACAAATGGTTGTGGGAAAAAGATGATTTACTGCTAGCCTTTAAAAATAATAAAAGGATGCTATTAGATGCTATGTCTTCAATAATTATTGTTTTATTTACAACACACTTATGGTTTAATACTCATACTTAAATCAAATTTAGGCACGCTTCAAGTCTAGTAATTTTTTCAGATTTGTACGGGTAGCTGTCAATTAGGACCGATTTGAGTTGTACTTAAACTTTTCAGTATTCGACCATAAGTATTTTAAGAAAAATTAATATCTTCTTCTAATTAATCTACAACCGACATTGTAGTATTAGGATAAACTTAATTTCATGATAAGCCCGTATTTTATTTATACCTATATTTAGTTATGTGGTTTCGTTCAAGTACCTAGAAATAAAGTAATATAGAATAATGCACGGATCAAATGAAATCGAGATTATATAGTAATTAAAAACAGGCTCAACAATTCTCAACAACAATCAGCAATAGACAATAAACAGGGTAACCATGATTCTGACCATTCAATCAACACGCGGACATAATCATAAACCGACCGATAAATATTCGCCGGCGATCGTCTCTCGTGACGTTTACAGCTCGATATGAACGCGTCAAATCGCTTGGGGTGATTGTAATTGATGCGGAATACGCATATATTTTCATGTATATGTAGCGAGTAGACAGATTGGAAATATACTACGTAATCGTACATTCAGACGCTGTGTGTTTGAAAGAATGTAAGTTATATCTAAATTCTTTCAAGTTCGTTTAAAATGGGTATTTATAAGTTGGGTGATTGAAGGTGTTTTTAATGTAAGTAGTTTATTTGAAATTATTTTTTTATTTTTTTGGGGACGCCAACATGGCGAACATTATTTAAACGATCACCAATATACAAAATATTGAAACCAAAAATCCAAGCAAATGAAGCCACACTTACAGGTGTCCACCACAAGCACATTTATCTTACAACTTTGAGTTTCATTAGTAAAACATGTGTTTTAGTTCCGTAAACATTTAGTTACTAAAGGTTTTCGTCAGTATATTAACCGATACAAAGAGCCCAATAACAAAATAAAAATCAACCAACTAAAATCATTATCGATAAAAAGCTTCTGAACCCAACAATAGAACACTCTAGAATTATATCTATCGAACGTATAAAACGAACTAGTATCGTCCAATAAACGTCAGCTTGGATAATGACGTCACGGTACTGAAGCTTCCGAAATATTTTTACGTACGTCCGGGTCGTAAAAGGTTTACGATCTCAGTTTATTAATCCACACTATTTATTACAAATGGTTACCCTTGTTTCGGTTTATTCACTATATGAAGATAGTTGGTCATTATTTTGGACTGTTACGTATTGCTGTCGCTTTATTTATTTATTATGAAATTTTCTGTGAAATCTATACATTAAATATGCTTGAGAATTTAAATAATTCTTTTGTTTGCTTTCTGTTTTGAGCATCAGCATTAGTAAAATATTATAAATACATCAGAAATCATTATGAAAATACTGCGACATGCAAGTACTCCCAATGATCCCATCTATTCACTATTCCTAAAAATGTTTTATATGGGAAAATGTACTGAATGCGATCTTAGCAAAAATATACACAAGTATATAAGACTCAACATAAGTACGTAGAAAACTTTTTATTACGATATCCAAGTCTAACAATAACTACACAGATATTATCATTTTATTATAATGATTAACCAACGAAACAATAATCAAGAATAATTACTATCATACATGACATCATACAAATTATCAGCGTGATTCAAAGGTAACTAATACCGCCTAATAATAAATAAGCCTTCTAACTCACAAACAAACGGCCTAATTTGTGTGTAAATTACTAAGTAAATACCACACATACTGTCCGGCGCTTAATTAAGCGTAATTCATTCAAATTCGGTCGCAAATCAAAATGCCCGTATCTTGTATGGGAAAGATCGGTGAATAGATGATTATTATTTGGGGTCATTTGTGTAGGACAAAGGCGAATTGGACGACCGTCGACCAACCCTTTGGTGTTTGTTCTGAGTGGCGTGGAGTCGAATTTTTTAAGTTTTTGTTTAATGGAATTAGAAATGCCATTACAGTGCAGGTGTTGAAGTATTTCATTTAAATCAAAACTATTTATTTTAAAAAGTAGGTTTGGAGATGTTTTACCTATGTTAAATGTGTATTTAGGACGCATGAATTTATTATATTTTTATTTATTTATTTAAATGTATGTTTACTTTTGTAGTCGACAGTACTTACCATATCATATTATATTATTGTTACCAGATGTAAATAATTGATTTTAACCTCTAAGAATAAGAAGCATATTTCTTTAGAGTCCATTTGCTTATTAATCTTTATACGCAGCTTAATTCGAGAACATTTATATTAAAATTAACCATATTAAGATAATAGCTTTCCTTCATAGTAATCTTAGATTAAAACTATTTCCATTGTACTGAGACTTTAAAATTGTCTAATATTGTCGCTAGACTAAGTCGGCGCCTCACAAAATTGGCAGAGTTTCAAATAGAAGTAGATTTATGAAGTTCCTTAATAGCAGAGTCAAATACTTACTGGCTTACATCGTATTCTTTCGTTTAATTGGAAATGTCTTATATAAATTAAGAGGGACTTACACGTTGATTAAGAACATTTATTTTTAAGTTACTACTGAAAACAAGATTAGTCGCCTATTGCCCAGTAATTTAAAGGTATTTAGGTATTGTACATATTTCTATGTAATATGCTTTTGAGTGTGACAATAAATTATTTTTTTATTTTATTAATTGTTTATTTAACTATCAGCGTGTAATTTTATTATGAAGTAGTTACGTAAATAAATTTCAAGCTACGTTATAGTGATTGTCAATATTAGTACTTATTATTATTCTGTTTTTCTCTTTTTAGAATAAACTTTGCGCTTATTTAAAAGTAAGTACAAAACTTATTGGAATGTGTTATCCATATAAATATTATCAAGGTTATAAATAATAAGAAAAAAATGTAACATGTATGTACATACAAAATTAAAATATAAGAAGAAAAAAAATATTACTCAATAAGCGCGACTCCACAGTTTTGTCTAATAAAAATTCCTAAAACCCATTCGTCCAGCAAATGGACCGCTTTTTTCTCGCAATTGATAGCCAACAGCAATTAAGAGCTGGCGATGAATATTTATATGCGCATTACTTGATGGTCAAAATTGAGCCGGTCATAGAATTCGTACTTTTACGACTTTTTTACTAACAGTCCTGTATAAGCACGTTGCGTTTAAACCATATAAAGGCGACTCCAAAAGTATATTTAATATTAAAAAATATTCTAATACTTTCTTCGTTTATAATAAGGAGCTCCCTGAACGTTGGAAAATAACTAAAAATTTTAAGTATTTTATCCTCTTGTCTCTGTCATAGATGATATTTATAAACATATCATTGATACACATAAAATCGTCGAATTCTACGTTTAATTTACCAGCCATTATTTTTTATCATCAAATTGTGTATGGCTTCAAATGGCCTGTGATGGCTTCAAAAATATTAAGCGGTATTTCAAAGTGTTTAGAATATTCAGACAATTATACATTTCAACTGACTACTAAATTAATATCAATACAATATCTAATTAGATATGGTTTATAACCGTAAAACGAACAAGCGTATTATAAGAATTAGTTATTATTTTTCATATAAGATTCACATTTATAAGGTGTCTTTACATAGACAAATGTTCCTCCTCCCTTCCTATCTCGTTTATTGATTAATATCCCAAGTAAGTCTGATTTACCTTTGTTTCTTAGTTTGTTCTGTTTATAATTATTAATTACTAATAATAATAATCCAATCAAATATTCTAGTGATGAATAATAACAAAGTGTAATCTATCTATATCTATACTAATATATGATAGCTGAAGAGTTTGTTTGTTTGTTTGTTTGAACGCGCTAATCTCAGAATCTACTGGTTCGAATTGAAAAATTCTTTTTTTATTGAATTGACCATTTATCGAGGAAGGCTTTAGGCTACATGACATCAAGTTGCGACTAATAGGAGCGAAGATATAATGGAAAATATGGAAAAAACGGGGAAAATTATTCATCTTTGAGGGCTTCCTTTGCGTGCGCTGCGAAAACGGTTCAAGATACAAAAATAATATGTATGAAAGAATTATTTCTCTTTAAATTATCTAAAACAAAGTCCGCGACGGTATATGTCTATCTTCTAAGATTGACTCACTATAACATAATAATAGAAATAGATCCGACGGGCACGAAGTCGCGAGCAACAGCTATAATAGCTCAAATATAAATCTGCGTGATCCTCCTTATACATTTTTACAGTCTTAGGTTTTATCCGTATATAGTGGGTAGATATAACGTGGGTAGTCGGGCGAGGAGATCAATGTTCGATCAATTCCATCAAATAAAATAAAAAAATTAAGAAAGATGAGTGAGTGTGTTTTGTATGTGTGTGTGTGTGTGTGCGCGCATAAGTTAGAGTTAAAGTATAAAACTATCTATTAAATTATATTTTTTCTACAGTATGTACCTAGTTCTGAAGCTGTACTCCGAACGCAATCGTCGTAGACATCGAAAATTTTTGATACCGCTTACCGAAAAATATTTTTATTCAAAGTCGATCAAAAACTGTATCGAAACTAGTTTTCAGAGTGGATCCTCTGGTTCTATACATAAAAACCCTATACGTATAAAATGGACAGACAGACACTTTAAATTTTATAATATATAGTCATTGGTATGGAGTCACGTTCTTCAGAGCAATGTTAAAGTCACAGACTCAAATGGTCACCATAAACGTTATCGGTCTCTTCCGACCTTTTGTAGAGTGACTATAGACATTTAAAATGTAGAACTATAAAAAATACCATAATAAATACGATGACTTTAAATTTTATTTTACTAGCAATCTGCCCCGGCTTCCCTTCCTTCTTGGATCACTCTATAAATCTATCATTAAAAAAATCGCTTGAGAATCGGTTACGTAGTGGCAAAGATGTAAGCATACATAGGGATATAGGGACAGAGAAAGCGGCTTTGTTTTATACTGTGTAGTATTGTATGTCATATGTTGTCACACATTGATTTTATTACTAAAGTCCAAGTCAAAAATGTTGCATATTTAGACTTAGATATATAGACTATATCTCTCGTATTTTAAATTTAAAATTATTAAGCAAAAACTATAATATACCCTTAGCTGTTTCTCGTGACTTCGTTTGCGTCAAATTCATTAGTAGCGTAGCGATGTATTTTAAACCAACTTCAAAAAAGGAGGGGGTTCTCAATTCGTCTCTATGTATAATTTTTCTAACCCAATTGTTTTTCCTACTAATAATTTGCTCCTTTTCGCTGCAGCGTCATGTAATACAGTCTTACGATTTCCTTAATAAATGAAAGATCTAAAAATTCGAACCGACAATTCCTCAGATTAAGGTGTTCAAACTAACAGTCTATAATGATAGTAATAATTATCAATAGTCAATAGGTACTACAATAGTGAAATACACCTTAAGACTAGAAATTAGAGATTACTGGGCTAACGGGTAGCACTACATTGGTTACGGGCTGGCGTTTCTCTTACCATCAGGAGTGCGACCAGCTCGTCTCACCACTTCTTAGTATAAAAAAAAATATAAAAAATAAATAAATATACAGCAAAAAGTCTTTTACAATATAAATGGTTTATTATATAAATAAGTTGCTTTTTTATCCCCAAAAAGGACAACTTATTGGACATCCT
>DWAJ01004305.1:0-13173 GCA_018238005.1 Eurema mandarina
AAAAGGTAAATAATTAATGTATATCAATAATAAAAAAGGGCCCAAAATAGATCCTTACGGCACGCCGATATTTAATCGCGAGCGATAGGATCTCTCCCTATTAACAACTACAGGTTGAAGCCTACTCCGAAGATATGATGATATTATGCTATTAAGTGTTTCTTATATCTACAAAGCTGCTTCAACGTTTCCTCCATGACTGACTCAAGTATATTATAGGCACTGGATGGAGGTCTCACATACAACAATGAAACGCTCCAAATCAAAACAAGACAGTTCATATCGTATCGTATGTTCTACGAAGAGGCTTACAATGTCAGTACTTTACAACTTATATTATTAGGCACAAATATAAGTGACCTAAGTTTTCAATATTAATTAACAATTGTGATTATATTATATCGTTGTTATTAAAAATTATTCCGTTTCTAATAATTTGCTAGCTAAGCCCTGTATGTTTTGTTGGACAATAGAGAGAGTGTGCTTAGCTGTTGTCTTATTGACTAGTTTAAACCTAGCTTAGGGCTAGATTTATTGTCAATTCCTAAACTATTATTGTGTAAAGGTATATAACCTATCTACATAAAGTAGGTAGGTGGTAGGTTTAGGGTCTGATAAAAAATTATAAGACTGGTACATACTGTATGCTATTATCATAGCAAGTTCTTTCTTATATCTATCTGACAGATACGCTGTATTTTTTGTTGTTAAAGAATTTTAATACATTGATTAATGTCATAAAATATAAATGCATCACTATGATGATTTGTTAGGTTATAGATAAGCAAGTTTATATTAAATATTTTGCTAGGGTAATGTGTATACCATGAATTTACATACCACTGTCTAATAGCGATATTATTATTAATTACACACCTGTACCCGTCACATAAATCGACGTATGCGTAGGCTTTTTAAGCAATTTTGTATAGGAAACCACCGCAACGTACAGTCGTGTAGAAAGTTTATGTATTTTCTTTCTGATGTGGTTATATATATGGGGTATCATGGTTAATTGTCACTTATAAAATATCATAGGCAATATTAAAAAGGCGGCTTAGCCAGCTTACTCGATTGAAACCACAGGACAGTTACATGTGTTCTAAGTTATCTATTAAGTTTAAATGTGTTATAAACACAGGGAAATTTGGTCGGTAGAAGTCCAATATAACCCATTTTCCTCATGACCAAATAGTAGCTTATGGGGTATCCTCAATTAAAAAATAGGCTTAAGCATGATAAGGCGACAACTTTACGGAAACAAACAAACATAAATATTTAAAAAAAATTGAATTAGTTTCAAAAACCATATAACATACATAAAATTATTAATATCTAGGTCAAATTTAATTATTTATAACAATTGGGTATTTAAATATAAATAAAAATTAAATATCTTCTTTCTTCGATAACAGGGAATTTTGTTTATAACTTTTGACACCAATATTACCCGCGCAGCTGTCACTTACAACTCACTTGACAGTTACCCGCCAAGGGTTATTTTTTCGCTGTCAAATTTCAGCCCCCAGCGTTCTAAATAAGCTTACAAATTATTATTTAACAACAACCCTTCATTCGACGTGTTAATTGACAAACGATTACACTTTCTTATAAAATATCTTTCTAGTACTAAAAAACATTCAAGGTATTTTATTTATTTTTTACGACTTTCATGGCTGTTTGTTGCCTTTGCGTAATTGCCAGTCTCGTTGCAATACGGTATAAGAGATGTCGAATCCAGTCAGAAGTTTTTTCCATGGTAGAGTCACAGAGATTCCTGCATAATGATAATGACAAACTTTTGTATTTATAACATTAATGATATCAGCAACTAACAGAGTTTCGTGCCTGTTCTTCTCTGTAGAAACTGCTTTCCGAACCAGTGGAACATACTTAATTATTGTGGAATACTACGATAGTTTAAAAGTATATTGATATTTGATGAAGATTCTAAATTGAAAAGTGTGTTAGTTTCTTTGTTTGGTCTTAACGTCGGAATTTGTTTTCCGCGAATGCATCCATAATATATTTAAACGCTGCCACTAAGAAATACATCACAACCTAACTGCTTCAAGCATTTATCGACATAGAGTATTATAAAAATGTTTACTTGTCAGTGGAAGATTTTGCAGAGATAGCGTCGGGCCGGTTTAAATAAACTGTTCCTGAACAAAATACCTTATTACGTATCATAAACTTCAAAAACACTATGATTAAGGAAGTGACATCGCTCGCGGCATGCAAATAGATCCTGATTCTGCGACCAAGTAGCAATTATTGACATGTTGCGATGTTGTACTTGGACAACACTTAGATATACAGTGTGTTACAAAACAAGTGTCCGATCCGAAAACCTCTTACTATTTACCGGTAGTAGATCCTTATTTTGCTATCGTTTTGTAAAAATAACATTATTAATTTGTCCAAACAAAAAAAATAAACTAAGTAAAATTACAAATTTTACATGGCAACATCGTCTCGCGTGTATTTGTATGAAGCTATAGGGTCTACGAACCGTTCGTGAGATGCCAGCGTTCGTGCATTTCCTTGAATTTGTGTAAATTTTTCACAAGACACATAATCATTAAAACTTTATTTAGTTTTTATTTTCTGATATCAATTTTTTATTTTATTTTATTTGAAAAAGTTTTTAGATAAATAATATTACCCTTCAGATCGGACACATGTTTTGTAACACACTGTATATATTTTCTAGAACTATCAACTCTGTATGTAGTAAAAGACGATCTTAAACTTAATAAGACTTGTAGAATTGCAAATAATATTCAATCACTTGTTATGTTTTCTATCTGACCAGACCTTGAAATATAAAGTAGAATTTCTCATTATTCCTTCTAAAATGTTAAGCGGTCAGCTCTCTTAATTATCTTTACTTATGAATCAATCAAAAATAATATTGGTATAGTGTAGCAAGATCACAGACAAAGATGGTAAGACATTGTTTATTATAATTTATATACCTATAAGGTAGGTAGAGGTAACCGATAAATACTATATGTACCTACTAGCTGACCCAGCATACTCTTTTCTGCCTTAGAGGCAATGCAAATTATGAATTTTCGTTCGTTAATGTATTATAAACGTCCTTTAGTTGAGGATTCAAAATACATACAACAACATTTACGACATTATTTCACGATGTCTTCAATCAAAACTAAAACCCGATTCTGATTCTCATTCATCTCAAAATCAGGATTTTCGAAAAATTTTCACCCGGGAAATAAAAAGTTTCGTATATCCGTTTCCTAGATCTAAACTACCAACTTACCAAGTTTTAACCAAATCCATTAAACCGTTCTTGAGATATAAATAGTCTAACGGTCTAACAGCCTTTGTTTATAATATATAGATTATATTCATTGCCCTTTACGGAAATTTAATGCCAACCCGCTGCATAACAATTGTTTCTATAAGCTTTTTAATAGATTTAAATAATATAATAAGAATAACATTTATAAATTAGTTCCGCTTTAAGCATAAAAGCGTGATCGTGTACAACCGGCTGTTCATTTAATTAATTTATGTTAGCACTTATTTTTTAAAACAAAAACTCAATGAAACGATAATAAATAGTATACGTTCAATGAGATAAAATATGTTAATTAAATTATGGTATTATTATATAGTTTGACGTGTTTTATTATAGTTGGGGTGTTAGTTTTCCGGTCTCCATGATGCCATATTTTTTACATTTAAATTACAACTAAGCAGCAGTTAAAAGACTGAACCGGTTTCTCTCACACAAGCGTACTCATCATAGATCACAACTCACTTAACATCAGGTGAGCTGGCGTCAAAAGCTAGCCTGTTTAGTGTTTTAAATAAATCATCTTGAACCACGTTCGTTTAAAATAAGTAAAGCTGAAATTAATCGATATTACTATGTTATCTATATTAGTCATTGTGATGTGCTCATGACGCCATTTTGAAAAATGTTTATCACAAATACAGTGCTAAAGATACGGCTCGTTAGCTCAGCGGTAAGAGCACCCGCTTACACAATGACATGAGGAGGTCGGGGGTTCAAATCCCTAACGAGCTGCATTTTTTTTTAATATGACGTCATGAACGCAGACAATTACTAATATAGATAACATAGTAATATCAATAGATTTCACCTATGGATTTTTTAACGTACTAGGTGAGCAGATTTTCAGATGAGAACTAAATTCTAAAAAGCCGCTTTTTTCCGCTACTAGAGCTTTAGATTCTATGTAGGGGCCGAAGGTAGGTAATCGAAGGTAATCGAGGGCGATAGTGTCACGCCCAGTAGCTGGGCTGGTCTAAGATGGGGCAAATGCATTGGTTATGGGCTGACGTTTCTCTCACCATCAAGTCCAGCTCGTCTCACCACTTCATAGTAAAAAAATACACCTTCGAAAGATGACTACTCTAGAGGGAAACACCTCCTTTCGTAGAGAATAAATACGCAATATATAATGAATCAATATATAAATACAAAAAATATGATGAATAACAGCTCGTGAGGGATTTGAACCCCCGACCTCCTCATGTCATTGTGTAAGTGGGTGCTCTAACCGCTGAGCTAACGAGCCGTATCTTTAGTGCTGTATTTGTGAAAAATATTTGTCGATATGACGTCATGAACACATCACAATGACTAATATAGATAACATAGTAATATCGATTGATTTCGGCTTTACTTATTTGTAACGTACGTGGTTTATGATGATTTATTTAAAACATTAAGCAGGCTAGCCTTTGACCATAGCTCACCTGATGTAAAGCGAGTGATCTATAATGAATCACGCTCGCCTGTGAGAAACCGGCTATAGTCTCTTATTGACATTGTATATTTCGGGGAAGAGAGAGTCTGGCAGGCAGTTCCACAGTCGTGCAGTGCGCTGAAAGTACCTAGAAGCGAAACGCTTCTACCGCTACTAATACTTGGGGTGCTTCAAGAAGAGAGTGTACATCTTTTTAAAAGGCCGGCAACCCACTCCAGAGCTGTCAAGCGCTACGGTTGTTCATGGGCGGCGATGACCACTTCCCATCAGGTGACTCGCCTGCTCGTTTGCTCCCTATGTTGCAAGAAAAAAAAAATAATGCGCCGAGTTCTGAATCGCGCTTTTGTACATATACAATATAGCATGTATACAACCGTCAGTTCGACTGGTCGAAGATGCCTTTGGTTCAGAGAAAGGTTAGATTTCCTTCCTCCTCAGCTGTGTGTATATAATTTTTAACAAAAACAAACCGACATAAATTAAAAAGCAAAAAAAAACTTGTTTCGCACAAATTGATACGTATTTTCGTTGAGTATTTGGAAATCGTTATTTTACAATTTTGAAGTCGGTACCAAGTAGATTCTACAACAATCTTACTACCGATACACTATATATTTAACCAACTAAACAATTAGGTATTGTTTTACTTGGCGTTTACCTGTGATGTATCACCTTTCCAACAAAATAATAATCATCCAAAACCGTCTATAGACGACTAAGAAGCCCGAACAATCATAAATAGAAACAAACATAATAACGGAATCTAGAAATGGAATCTAGAAACCTCCTTCTTATTTTTGAAGTCGGTTAAAAATGTTATCTAAGTAGGTCGAATTATTTTGACAGATTATTAGGAGTTGTCAACGTAAGGCGACTGGATACGTTCTTAAAATTAATTCGCGTTTAACTACTTGGACTTAAAAGCCTTTTACCTTTTAAAAACAAGTAACATTAATTGAAGATATTAACCTAAGTATATAATAAACAATAGGTACGTTGTAGCAAAATTTTACATCGTAATTTTATTTTTATTATCATTGATATGATAATATTATAATTGATATGAAAATACGTAACTCTACTAGAGTTATTTCATATTAATTTCGTCAAGATTTACGCTTTACGAAATTTACAATAAAGCTATTATCGTTTTTTATTCGCTTTGCTAAAGATTAGGAAGCCTCGAATTTTATTTTTGTAAAACTTCAACGAATTTGTTAAGATTCTTTACTATTTATTAGACGACACCATTATTCAGTTACCCGCCAAAATGAAACTATAGCGCCTCTCATTAGTCCAAGTTAATATGTCATTAATTATTTATAATCATTACATGTATACAACCGGATTGCTAGACTTACATCTGTATAATG
Organism: Eurema mandarina; assembly: GCA_018238005.1. Taxonomy (NCBI): domain Eukaryota; kingdom Metazoa; phylum Arthropoda; class Insecta; order Lepidoptera; family Pieridae; genus Eurema; species Eurema mandarina. The sequence goes on from DWAJ01004305.1 coordinate 6,143, forward strand.
ACTTCGTCAGTACGAATTAGATGAATATTCTTTAAGAACGGAACGGAACGAACAAAGGAAAACGGAATCATAACAAAAAATATAATTTATTATAATTGTCTTGCGTTCAATATGTATGATCTTAAAGAGCTTTATCGTGTATATATTTATCTGTGTTTTTCTTTGTATAATAAAGAATTGGATTCACTTATTCAGACGACCGTTGCATGCAATAAAGAGCTTAAAAACACTAACTATAATGGTAGCAATGAGTGTTTTTATTATTTGTAAGTAATTTCTACCGACTTTAAGAATGAGGGAGTTTAAAAATTCTACGGTATTTTGTATGTTACCTTTCAATTTTTAATTTTTCTCATCCATTTTTTGAATATTTCACGTAAGATTTCGTTTTACGGGCACTTAATTTATTTCTTGGCGAATATCGAAAAAAACGTTGGCTGCTCTTAATAAACCCTGCATTTATTTACCCCTAAATATACAATCAGTTGTAATGTATGTCTTATTGTTGTTTTTTATAAACCGAGATAGGTTTTCAGCTAGAAAAATTAATAAGGGAAGAAAGAAGATAGACAGATGTCGTAGTTGGGGTCTTGGTGGGCCCGTTAGTTTGATCTCTTACTGGCCTGCTAAGTCCCAAGCTAAGGCAGACATTTGCAACGAGCGTCAGCGATTCAAGATGGAAGAAAAATTACGAATTTTACTTAGAAGATTCTTATACTTTACATATAGATTATTTTTGTAATAATGTTTTATTTATGTATAAACTACATGGTTGGATATAATATTGTAATTATTAAGTATAATAAACAGTAAGGTAGCCTTTTTGTCCCTTCTATTTTATGGGGGTATTAATTCTTGCAATATACAATGTTATGTTGCCATTACAAAAAATATAGTGGCTAATATTAATCAATTTCTTTTTTAAATTTATATTGTACGGAAAATTTTTCCAAGAATATAAGCCGAATATAGAAATTTTGGGTTTCAAATGATATCCCAAAAGTCCTACTTAATATTAAATTTAATTCAAACTTATTCACCGCAGACGTATCCGAGGCATAAGTTAGTATAATTATGCAGTCCTTTATGTAAAGCCTTCCCAATAGCCGTAACCAAAAACGTCAGTCATAATTCGTGTCCGATACGATCGCGGGGCGATAACGAGACGGTGGCGACACGACAGGTCAGAGTTGCGATATCGTAGCCATATGCAGCTGAACCGCATGGGGCGAGATGGCATACCTTCTTACGGATAGAATCCTTTAGATATATTTAACACTTTACTTATTGTAGTGTCCAGGTTATCTAAGATTTGGAAAGACATTTTAGACATAATTTTGAAAAAAAAATGTACAATATGTGAATTTTATGAAAGAACACAAAAAACCTTTCTGCGTCCTGCGTCACGATCTTTTGAAATACGCTATGATCAAAGGGTTATCTACGGTTTCAGTTTTTCGACTACAGTTTTTTTAAATCCTGTATATGAACTAGGTATGAAGAAATTTCCCTAGTTGCCGTATAGCTGGGGTTTCCTAGAGGCAAGTGCCTGGACAGCAATGCCCTTGGAAATCCCAAACGTACAGGTGACTGCCCTCAGCGACGAGCTACGAGATTCAGAAAATATTCATCTACTTATGTACTATCTACTACGTAATTGGTAAACGAAACTACAATAATACGTGTAAATGTTGATATTTTTAAAGATTATATTGTAAAGTGTTATAAGTAAATAAAATAAATAAATATATTAAGAAACTTTGGTAAAGTTTGCTTTATGTACCTACGTCATGAGTCCTTGTTTTATGATTAAAAATAATTCCTCAATTCAAGGCTGGTGACACATTCGTGAGACCCTTGCGAAAGCTTACGGGCGAAGGTGGTTACTTACCATGTACCCTCGTACGCGTTTGTCCTCTTTTCTATAAAAATCTTAATGATCCTATATAATTGGACCAAACAACTTCATCAATAACAATAATCAATTTCAAAATACATCAATTCAACCAATGATTTATTTCACTGTTATGTGTTTAGTAGTGTTTTAAATGTACTTACTGTACTCTACAAATATAAATAAAACAAAATACTAATTCAATAAGTCAATTTATTCCTTAATCCCAGCTATCGCTTTCCTTGAAAGCAGTTACGCATTCCGTTTTACTTTCACCATCAAATCGCTCCAATGGTACTTCTTTCTTCTCTTCTTTCCGTCTCTCCATCTTCCTCTCTTCTTTCTTCTCTTTCTCTTTTTTCTCTTTCTTTTTCTCCTTCTCTATCTCGGTCGTTTTCCGTCGGCCGTTCGTTTTTGCTTCTGTTTTTATTTCAGACTCATTTTTAGTTGTGTTGTGTGTTGGCTCGGGTCTCTTTTGGGGCGGCTCTTCCTCTTCAACCTGTAGGTGAGTTTTTCAATTCAAGAATAATGTTTTAAATTTATCATGCATAAGGTATGGAAAGAAGGAAAAAACTGGTATAATTAGAAAAAATAACAAATACATTTATATAAAAGAAAAGAGTTTAAAAAATTACGTAAGTTGTTCAAGTGGATAATAATATTAATCACATAAAATAAATAGTAAAGTATGTGCAGAATATCTATGAAAATAAAATAGACATCAATTCTACTGCAATGTCAACACACAATAGTACATCATCATCTCAACACTAAAATATTTAATTGATCATTTTATCAAAACACTAGCGACCAGCCCCGGCTTTGCTCGCATATATTATGCACGTATTATACATACAAGCTTTTCCCTTGAATCACTCTATCTAAAATAAAAAAAACCGCATGAAAATCGGTTGCGTAGTTTTAAAGATTTAAGCATACATAGGGACAGAAGAAAGCGACTTTGTTTTATACTATTTATAATGATTTCAGTGCTATGATAATTTGTAATTTTAAATGTGTCAATATACTTTTGTATTTATGTGTATTCTTCATATTAAACATCTGAAAAATCTTTGATATTCAAGTATTTTTTTTTTATTATTTTGAGGAGATACTAGATATTGTATAGGACATTTCCAAACATACAGAGACATCCAGTACAAAACTTACCAGTTAATCAATTCCAGTGTTTACCTCTAGCAAACAAACAAAACGTAATTTACAATTTTATTAAACAATTTAAATTACGCTTTATTTCTAGTGTGTATAACGAACGATAGAATTTTCTTAATTTTGTCAAAATAAATACCTATGAACTTTTTATGAAATCATTTCTTATTATATTATTAACATACATATTACACGTAAAAGACAAATTAATTAATTAAAGATGCTATTAATTATAATTAAACGACCACTGCTTTCTCATTCGTTCATCGAAGCTGTGGGACAATTATGCAAACCACTAGACAAATTTTCTTTTTTGGGTTTTTGCAAGAATTCTTAACTAAATATGGTATAATAATTAATATATTTTCTTATACCAAAAAGAACCAACTAATCAATCCAAATCAAAAACAATTTAGGAATGAAAAAATGAATAGATGAACGAATGACCATATGGTTTCAAATTTAGATAAGAATTCTTGAATAAACCCAAAAAAAAAAAATGTTAAGTGGTTCTATTTTGCATAAATATGGGCAAATAGAGTACATATTTAATTTTAAAACTACAACCCAATACTATTTAGTAATGGCAATACAAAGTTATAAAAAAAAATAACCTGTCAGTCAATTGACAATAATTGAGGTAAAAGTATATGCATGCAGTCAACCTTAAATATCAACATTAAAATTTACATTTAACGAATTCGATCACCTTTTAACTTATTTTTAAGTACTTTACTTATCCATACTAATATTATAAATGCGAAAGTAACTCTGTCTAAAAGAACGAAATTTGGTACACAAATGGTTCTAGACCATTAATGCCTGAGATAAAACATAGGCTACTTTTTAACTGGAAAAAAGGGTTTTAGGGGGGGGGTCAAAGTTTATATGAAAGTCCACGCGGATGGAGTCGCGGGCAACAGCTAGTATAATATATTTATGTAGAAACATTCTACTATTGTACCTACTAAAATTATGTTACAAGGTTAATTGAAAGATATCGCCTAGCGATAAAACTGTCTTCTATGTAAGTTATCTGTATTGTTTGTTAATTCCTTTGTAACCTATATACGAAGATGTATAATAAAATATTTAATACTAACATACCTGAAACACCCCAGACGAAGTCCTTTTTCTCGTAACGGCCGGCTGCTTTGTCGGTGAGTTGAAACTGCTAGAACGCGTTCTCTTCACCGGAGATCCCTCACTCGATTTGCCCTCTGGAAGATATTCATACTTTGTATAGGTCGCGTCACGGATGTTTAGCGCTGGACGAGAATAGCTGCGCATCGGTAGAATCGCGCTTGTAATTGACGTATTGGTGCGAGAAAAACAACACGACTGGGGAACTAATCAACGCTCACGCACCCGACGATCACGCGCCCCGCGCGCCGTGCCGTCCCCTCGATACCTTATTTTTGACTTCTGCGCAGGTTTCGTTCAGCGCTAAAGATTCGTGACGCTACTTATACACGAACAGTTTTGGGAGCACCTGACGCCATTTCCTCTCTATTAAAGTCGACGTATAAGGGAAGTATTCAAAATTATTTGAAACTTAACATAATTTAACTAATAAAAATAGAGCTCATTTAAAAAATAAAAACTATTCTTTTATTTAAGAAATAGGTACTAAAAGTGTATGTGCTCAGTATTCATTTTATTTTGTAATTTTCATGTATTTATGTATCTACATGTATATCATTTACACTATCATTACCAAAATAAAATTACAGATAAAAGTTATTAAAACGAATACATATTACTATTTTTTCGAAACATTACGTGAACAATAAATTTATCCAAGTTACGGTTGGGAGATTTAAAAATGCTTGTAACATTATACACACATGATTAGTTCTATCCGTACACAAAAGTCAAAGCCTCACGCACACATTGAAAGCGACAATTGGCGTCAATATTAGTTCAGTGACGTTCCGTCTATATTATTCTTTTAGTCTAAGAATTTAACAGATTTTCGACATCAACATAATATGTTAAAATTAGTAAAGGCAAATCACTATATTTTATAATAGATACTTATTACTAATTAATAATTTATTTGCAATAAATATTATATTTCGTCGTTGTTATATATTTTGTTTGATCAAGTATTGCTGTTTATAAACTAAGTTTAACATCACAGCATTTTAAACGTATACGACACATGACGTAAAATAAAAAAAAATAATCATTATCCAAAAAGGCGCTACTAACGAACTAATTCCCGCATTCTCACATTTTCAAAATAAAAAAAAACAATTACACAACTATGTCCTAACAGCCGGAAACTGTATTTATTCTATTCTTAAATAATAGCTTCCCTCGCCAGTTACCTATATATGCAAGTTAGAAACAATTTGAAAAAAGAAACGGCGTGCATATTTATCTGTCATTAAAATTAAAAAAAAAAACTTATTAGATATACAAACGTTTTAATCAACCACATACCTTGGATCTGCGCGTCGTCAGGTGTATGTCTGTAAAAAAAAAACGTTTATTAATAATTAATAGGTACAGGTATTTCCCGGTATTTCTTCCTCGCAAAAAGCTCACAATACAACAGTTAGGCTTTAATTAATAATTCTGAACAGTAATTAAATTAGTTCTTAGTAATTTTATAACATAATTCAATCATTTCGTACGCTTTAACGATTATAAAAAATGTTTTATAACTGAACTTTTTGTTAAAAAATGCATATTCAGTGTGTTTCCTATTAAGCAAATGTAATGCCCACTCATTAGTATTAATTTAAACGGGTGCCTAATTGTAATAAGAAATAACTGTCTGTAAGAAACCGAGTCATACTATCACGTTACGTTATGATATTTCATAATACTTTTGAATTAAGAAATTTACGCAAATCGAATCTGTGTTAAGAAAATGGATTCTACTTTTAAACAAGAAGTCGCTAAATCTAATAGTATTAGAGAAATAGGCACTGAAAAGATTTACCAAACGTGTATATAGCGTGTAAATTTTAAGAGAAAATTAACAATTTTGCTGTAATGTCTTATCCATAATAATATTATAAATGCGAAACTAACTCTGTCTTTTCATCACTCTAAAACTACTGAAATGATTAGAACGAAATTTGGTACAAAGATAATCTAGAGCCTGGGGAAGGACATAGGCTATTTGTAACTGGCATTTGGCAAATAGGGTTATAAGGGGGAAGGGGGGGGTCGAAGTTTATATGAAAGTCCACCCGGACGGAGTCGCGGGCAACAGCTAGTATAAAATAGTTATGAAATTATTGTGTTGTCATACCTATTAATTTAATCACTTTAGAAACAATTAAGTATTATTTCTCTGTCCTGTGACCCTGTCCTTACAACTCCCGCAAGCCAAAAAAATGAGACATAATTTTTACAAGGACAACCTTCTTTCTTCGAATCTCCTATTAGTTATACTTTTTCCTGACCCGTATTGCCTTTTTAGACCTCATTAGTGACAATAGTATTACAACAAAAAGTATTAAAACAATTTAGAAGAATAGACATGTAACATTTAATTAGTAGTTTCTTAGCAGCAATGTGCATTGTGCGTAAAATGTCAAAAGTTTGGTACGTATTTTTTCTACGGTTTTCCGGGAACTACGACCGCTGGTCATATGAACGTGATAACGATATTAGATACAGTTTTAATTGAAAGTCACGGGATCATTTAATAATTATCAATAAACAAGTATTTTATGTCAGGGGTTCTTATTTTTAAAAGGTATGGACAAAATAACACGATTTCACGGAGCTCCGTTGAAAATATCCTAGCTGATTGAATCCTAGCAATTGTTATAACTGCTTTATTTGTATTTTCATTGAACAGATTTTGAATAAAAGGTGACATGCGGCCAAATACTCATACGCAATTTAAATTTAAGCACGCCTTAAGACTCGTAATTTTGACAGAATTGTATGGCGAACTGTCAAATCGGACCGGTTTAAGTTGTACTTAAATTTAAGTTGCGTT
>DWAJ01004306.1:0-13172 GCA_018238005.1 Eurema mandarina
ATTTTATTTTTACTATCTACTAAACATGGGTTGCCTGGAAGAGATCACTCTTAAGTGATAAGGTCGCCTGTTACTTATATTATATCAAAACTAACTTTAAGTATGTACAATGTAACAAAGTGTGAATAAATAAAATAAATAAAGTTATAATACGTTTTCTGTTATGCCTAAACTCAAAATATGTCATCATATATACAGATGATACCTTAGAAAATGTCAAAATAATTATGTTTTATTTTACAATATTTTTCTTATGTTCTAACAGTATTTTATTATTATATATAGGATGTCTTTGCTGGATGTCCAATTCCATACCCGAAACGTGAATTTTTGACGGACGACGATCAAGACGATAAAGGTGATTCTAAAGCTCGACAAAACCAACAGCAACAACAAACAAATGTAAGGAATTTTGTTCATAAGTGTATTCATTTTTTAAATCATTCAATTGATATGAAACATACTGTCCAAAAAGTAATTAAGAATGAGGTGTAATATTTTTTATATTAATTAATTTTGAGATTTATAGATGCATGTTGTTTCGTTACAGACACAACAAAATCAAGTTCAAGCAAACAGCCACGACCATGCTGCTAATAACGCTAAGAGAATGAGAATGTCGGGTAAGTTGATTGATTTTTTAATTAGATTAATAAAAATAATTTTCACACTGCATAAAATTATTATAATATTCTGGTTTTCGTAAATTTGGATGTTATTATTGACCAAATTAATGATCAAGTAAAAATTCTATTCTTCTTTGCTATCTTTATTAGTTCTGGAATATGGACTAACTTAAAACTTATGACAAAATATATTAATCATTGGCACATGTTGATATATACTTACTTATACAAGTGACACTTTCCGTTTGCTTTACCGTTTTATTTTGTGGCTCAACAGTGCAATAAAATAGACCTAATAAAGTTAAGTTACATAATAGTGTTTATCAACTGTGTATTCTTTTTGTGTATAAATAAAAAAAAACTAATATGCAGGCCAAAATCAAGGCAACAACAATCAAGGTGGTGGACAGCAGGAGTTCCATCAACAGCAACAAATGATGTTCGGAGGACAACAGCAGGGAGGTGGAGGCCAACAACAGGGGAATTTCCAACAGAGATTTTAATTAAAGTAGTTCAGTAAAGTTCATCCGTCTATGTAATATCTAAAACTGAAATTTCTATGTCTGTTTCCTGTTTAACCCGTGCCGGTATTGTAAATTTTTGTCATCTTTCTTTAAAATCGATTTTACGATTACGATGGAACATATACATACATACATAGACAAAATCATTGCCCTGATTAATTTTCCATAGTCAGCATTGTAAATATTAGGTACTTTACATACAGATTTTAGCATAGTATTATTCATATAAAACACCATTGTGAAGGAAAAGTGACTATTTAAATTAAATGGTAAGGAATCGTAAGGAAAATAATCTACTAGATTTTTATATTTGTGTGTTTCTTAACTTATACGATAGTAAGGAAACATATATTGGTGCCACTGTCTTGCAATAGTTGAACTGCCTTATATAGAATTCCTCATTAATTTGACACAGCGAAATATCTCACTTAAAGGGTATTGGTAAATAGGCTAGGTAAGCATAATTATTCTTTAATTTTAATTCCATATTCAGAATAAGTAAATGGATAAATTATAATAGAAGACTTATGAGTTTATTAACATTTTCAATGTTTCAAAAAGTTAGAATAACAAAGACTCAGTATGTAATGTATTTTTGTGTTCAATACTTGGACTGAATTTAAAATATAATTGATCTAAGTGCCCTGTACATATCATATAAAGCAAAAATAAAACATAAAAAACAAATTGACTTTTTATTGACTTTTTTTATTTAACATTCATATAAATGTTATCAATTTAAAATGGACGGATTTGTTTTCACTTATGCTTAACTTTAACTAGACTATTCACTTTTAATATTTAAAACGCATACTCACTAAGAACCGTTTCTTACAAATATTCTGATGTGATTGTATACTTAAATTATGACAAGTCACAAAAAACATATTATATATTGTCGAGTTGAGAAACCTTTTTTGAAGTCGTTTAAAAATATGTTGATACAAAAATAAAAAGCCTTAAGCTTTTTGTATATTGAATCACTAGGAAAGAGAAAGATCAATATTACTGACCCTATTTGTCGTTTGTACAAATATTTTATTATATTTTGATTAGTTTTTTTTGCACGCTTGCCTTGTGTAAAAAACTGATTCCATTTTAATAATCGATTTACTCCGAAAGGAGTATTGTTGTATTGTTAGTGGGATAAAGCTCATTTTTGCATCAAAAATCGTCATGTGCCTTGATAGATTCATTGAAATTCTTGGCCCATAGCTTGGTACACTGAACGCATCCTAATGCTGTACAAAATATTCCTAACACTAAATCTAGGGTTTAAATACTTCAACGCTTGAGCGGAGAGAATTCTAAAATAGTTTCTTGACCCGAATGTGAGACAGTGTACTGGGCCTTGTTTAAGTCTTCGCGTTTTATTTTGTTCTTCTCAATCGTGCGAATGCGCGTCCTCAGTCTACCGCAACGCCCATCTGCGACTTTTTCATACGCCGCTGAAAGAAAATTAAGTAACGTTGATCAGGAGGAAAATAATGAATTTAATTGATCACATATCTGGACATAAGCATTTAACATAAAGCTTGTGTCGCTAAAATATTTAGTCGAAATGGAAGTAAAAGTATACCTATATTTGTATCAGAATGTATCTATTTAGAAAGTATTCTTAAGGTAAAGATAAGAAATACTTACGTTCTTTCCTAAAAGAATTATGGCACGCCATATGACACAAAGAAGGGAAACCTTTTAAGGTGTTCGAGTCTATCGGAGTTATTCCTTCTGGACTGCCGCAAATAGGATCCCGTCTTCCTTTACATGAGTCCAAACATATTTCATAATCATTCTTTCCTTTCGTTGACTTTCTTCGTCGAGTCGTTGTGGGTTTCTTCGTGGTAGTGGTGGTACTAGGGTTGATGTGTAAATTGGTGACAGAACCTCTGGGTGCTTTTAACCGTATTGTTAAAATATTTTTGGGAAGAGTACTCAATAATGTTGGAGAAGATAGATTCGCACCGGGATTAACCTTTTCAGGTATTAAATCGCATGGTCGTATATTTCCAGGTCTTACTGGTCCTCTACGAGGAATGTTATTCCTAGGTCTTAGGTTTGGTATATACGGTGGTACTGTATTTATCAGTCCTCTCGGTAAAGGAGACGGAGTTGTTGAGAAAGTTGTCCATTCATTAGTAGATAACGAAGCTGGTGGGGTCGATTGCGTCGGTAACCATGTTTGGATAGTAGATGGTGTTACAGAAACAGTTGGAACCGTAGATTGGAACGGACCATAGCTTTGACTCTGGCTTATATCGTAAATATTTCCTAGAGTGCTGGTTAAATCAGGACGTAACTTGGTTGTGGATGGCGTAGTTTGATAAATTATAGGTGAGGGAGTAGTTTGAGGTATTGGAGAAATATCCCTTTGCAATAGATCTTGTATATTACTCTGGTCAGATCCTAGTCTTGGAAATTGGTTTTGAGAAAATGCTGTGCTTTGTGTGTTTGTTGTTCCCGTACTCCACGTGGTTGGGGCAGAAGTTGCTACTATATCTTGTGTTATTGGCGACTGACTCGACTGCACCACAAATACTTGGTTATCCGAAGGATAATTTTGCGTTGAGAAGATTTCGGTTAACGGCTTAGGAGAATAGCTTGAATCATTGATGAGATTGGCTGCGTACCACCCTGGCAGAGCATTGGGTATTTCTGCTATGCATAGTTGTAACACTGGAAAAACAAAATTGTAGATATAGTTTTTTCGCTACCTGTTAGTTTCTATAAGATCTGTTTGATTTTCTTTTTATAATGAAAAAAGGCAAATATTAAAACCGTTAACAGTAAAAGAAAAGCAGGTGCCAGATTGATTTATTTTTATTTGATGGAACACAGTCTTGCTGCGAATCGGGAACGGGTTTTCAAGGCCCGCTTTTTGCAAATGTCCTCCTAAGGTCAAGTCCCTGAGCCGGGTATTTTTCCATTTCATTCATAAAATACAAAACTATTTTAGATAGAGCAATAAAATTTATTGATAGAGAGTAGAGCAAAGACAGACTACTTAAAAAAACAAACTTATAGTTATAGCTAGTGCATAAATGTATCTACATACACTGATATTACATAAGTATATTAAAAGAATATCATTGATCTACATTTTTTTATTTTAAATTTTTATTTTATATTTTTTATCTTATATCATATTTTGCTGGTGAATTGCAATTTTGCACGTTCACTACTATCATTATTTAAAACATTTAACACTTGTTTTTAAACTCGTAAAATAGGTTTTTTTTTCTATATTTATAACAGTCTATCACTGAATCTCTGTTGAGGGAAAAATGTTTTAAATCGCTTTCCTATAAGAGATAGAACGCTACAACACCTGACGACTTATTTATCAATCTAAAAAATCGTTAAACTGTCGAAAGTTTATATAAGAGCCTTTTTTTATAGAGAATCAATTACATTTTAGTTTATGCTCTGAGTAAAATAGCTGCAATTATACTCAATATCGTTATTATGATTACGTGATTTACGATTATGCTGGAAAATATACATATTTTAATATGTATTTCTTTGCTTGTGTTAATGCTGACGGGAATCACCAATGCATAACACATGCGTTATAAGAACTAGTTCTAATATCTGCTTATTAATTTGCTAACGTACTGGCAATGAAATGTTTGATTACATATCGATATCTTAACTAGGCATATTTAAACTATCACGTTGCGATTTCGATTAGACTATCCATCTGCACTTTTCATGTTAAGGTAGGCAACTGAACAAGAAGTTCGCCTGATAGTAAGCGACGATCTCTGACTATCGCAAAGAGAACTTAGCTATTGCTAGATAAATAGATAACGACTAAATAGATAAAAAGGGAAAAAGTAAAAGACATTGTAACGAGATTGAAAATAAATGTTGGTAGGCAAAATTTATGCTCAAAATAAAAGAAAACCTATAATTCTTCTTAAACACCTTCTTTTGTGAGACCAATTCTATTTGAGTTTATAGTTTAATTTAGCATTTTCATGTACGTAGTTACAATTAACATTTTCATTTTCATGACCACCATAGTAAAATGTGCGAGAAATTTTAATGTAGTGTAAAGTTATCTGAAAAGGAGATGCTGTAGAAAATACAGATATGCATTCTAAAACGTCCTATTTTTAACCAACTTCAAAAAAATGAGGAGGTTTCTCAATTCCAGCGTATATATACTTTTTTCGGGCATAACTTCGTCGTCTAAGGACATATTTTGATTATGCTTTTTTTGTTGGAAAGGTGATACTTCACAGGTGATCTCATTGTAAGAATATGAGGGTCTGATGATGGCAGACCAGAGATATCGAGGGGTGCTTTAAAAAATTGTAGGGGCGACTAGTGTGTATAAATATTTTATAAAGACACTACAATTTCATAAGTCAGGAGTAGATTTGATGATGGAGCCAAGATACAGTCGAGGGAACTCCTCAACGATTCACAGCAACTACCTTGTTTTTGAGATTGATTAATTTGTGTTGATAATGACTTTACACCTAGATGGGTTCTGAGTTCTGACTACCATAAGGGGTCTAATGCTGAAGACGTAGGATAGAGCAAAAAACTCCCCAACGGTATACAGTAGCTACCTTGTGTTTGGACTTAATTCGTTTACATTGATGAAAACTTTGCACCCGTATGAGTTATAATGAAGGTTTGCAGTATGATGATGGAAACCATAGACAGTTGAGGGAATTCCCCAACGAATAATAATTTAACATAGGACAACCACTTTCCGTCCCAAGTAACCGGAAAATAAAATAGTTTTTAACAAAAATAAAGAGACTTTAAAATTATGAAATAACTATTAAATCATTTATATTATATATTAAAATAAAAATACGTACATATTACTTTGTGCGACGCAAATTAAATTTTGCTTTTAGTTTGAAGTCGTTTTAATTTTGTTTTATTTGTTTTTTTATATAAGAACATGGGTTACAAGTAAGGGTTACTAAATAGTAACCCTAAAAAAATTATTTTATCCACTTATCATACTAATCACTGCACAATTTAACTGCGACTGACCTATAACAATACATATCTATAATCCGTTAATACTGCACCTGAACTCGATTATCTCAAAACAACTATTTACATAAGCAATAAGCCATCTGACTCCGTTTAGGTTACAACAGCTGTTTATATGACGCATCTAATAGGCATTTTGCTAGCTCAAGTCTATGAAATTGACTAAGATTTCTAAGAGTCAATTACTTGTTGACCCGTTGCATTTCCTATTTAAAAGTTATTGAAATTTATCATTACTACTTAGTCATAAGATCAGTTAAAATATATCTTATGTATATGACTTCAATAATATAATAGATTGGAATTAACAATCATGCTTGCCTATAAATAGTAATAATATTTATGTTAGTAACCGATAGAGTATGAGATAATACTCTGTGTATAATGAAGTTCGTGAAGATATGTTATGAATATAATTTCCAATTCAATTGAGTAACACGTACAAGCCAAGTATCTATGTAAGTGCATGGACGGTTGTGTAAAACCGTTATATATTATGTTACAGGAATGCAACTGCTAAATTTTCTTGTTATTAAACTCGAAATAGCTACGAAAACTTATTATTTTTATAACGTATAGATAACATTTACAAACTTAATTTATGATTTACATTTTAATAACTTTTAAAATACATGTGCATATTTGTCTAATTTGTTTTATTCTGTTCAATAAATATATTTGGCGTGTCATTGAAATAACAACGTGCTGTAGTGCAAGTTTCCTAATAAAGATTTCTCTATTAAAATTTTAAAATACTGGCCAAGCAATGTTTATTTAAAAGATTTCCTCAATTATTATACAGAACTACATAATTAAATCACTACACTACTTCAATTATCTTTATCAAAGATAAATTGACTGTGTACATTAATTATTGAACAAGTACATTAGAAAAGTTTATGTTTAAAAAAGTAACACTGTTATTCTATTATTTTATATTGAAAAATAATTGTTTCTAACAACATTAAGCTAATGTTTGGATTGCATTGGTCTAAACCTATCGTGACGACGTTTCTCTATTTAAGTACTTATCAAACATGCTATGAGTGTTGACTGACAAAACTTTAGCATTTAAATCTAAGAAGGAAAATTCATTTAGTATAATTATTACCTTTATGAACATAACTAAATGAATTATATCATCAAATGAATAGAACGGTGAGTCGAGACAATAGTTAGTATTAACAAATGAAGCTCAATCAACCATACACCATAATATAGGATGTTTTTTGTTAAACATGACTGTTAAAATGACTTAAACCATTATAAGGAACCGAGAAATTTCGGAGTCGAACTTCAGAAAAGCGTCACATTAAGTTTTCTCAGTACATATCAAGGACAACAAGTCATTATTGACATACTGCACATTCCGATACGATCTGTTTATACGCTAACACTGGTCTTACGAAATGCAGTGAAAGTTTTGAATGAATGATCGTTATAATGAGGTTGTTACAGTTCACTGGACAGTATTGTGCGTACTTACATGTTATAACGACGAGCGTATGTGCGTGCTCCATGCCGGCTAGCTGGCTGCAGACTGGCTTAACTCTTAAGCAGACTCACAGTCAGACTGCCCGACTGGTTAGCGAAATGCGTACACAATAACTGTAGTTCGTGACAGTGTTAACTGACAGCATTATATTACCTATTGGTTCTAGACTAGTGGATCTCATTGATACTTTGGTACTCTAAAGTCTAAACATTGATGAAGTACTTTTCAGAGTTAGTCTATAGGTGTCTTTGAGCAATCGTCGTGGATACTAGTCGTAAGTTCTAGTACTACTTTTTGATCTATAAAATATTTATCTAAAATTTGTAGGATTAAACAACAAGGACATCTATTTACTTTTGAGGTTTAAGGTGATTTAACTTTTTAGAAAGTAATATTGCTAGGGGTAGGTGTATAATATTAAGTACGTACCTACTTTGACATATCTTCAATTAATTTCTGTTTTGTATGTATATTATTATTTTTCTGCACACGATATAATTAGACATACCTAGGTAGTTTATATTATGTTACTGATTCATGCATTGAAACTGTTTTACTATCTGGTGAAGTAGTCTTCATAAATTCAAAACAAAAAAGAGATACCTACTTTTTTAGCTCTAGATTAAATACTTTTAGCGTTTCTGACTTTCATAATATGTGACAAGAAGAACATAAGCTAAAATTTCTGTCATTCCATGAAACATCACATGAAATACAAAATATTTCTATTTACACTGTTTATTTTATCATTATTTTAATATTCTATAAGATTAGACCATGTTTCAATAATTTTAAAGTGTTATCAAATTTATTTGTGGCACTTGGTCTTGTATTATTATTTTTTCATCCCGTCAACAGTGAACTGTATGAGTCGATCGTAAAGGTAAGATTCTCAAAAACAACATACCTATCTACTTCAATTTTTTAAATATCATATTGGTATTATAGACTCATCGTCTTTTTCATTTTCAAAGATTTAAAATAATTTTGAACTTGGAATTTTACTATAACGTTCGTTCTAAGCCCACTTAACTCCATTGCAAACAATAGTTAAAAACTTACTTATTTTATTTCATTTTAGAAACCACACATCAATGTGACATTGACCCATTTAATTTCTACGCAAGTAACACTCGGTACTCTAAGACATCATGTAAGTAAAGCAAACAGTGATCAGAAAAGAACGTGGTTTAATAAAAAGGAATTAATTATTGTTTGTAATAATTTTTGATATTTCCAGGTATTTATATACCGACTGTACGACAAATGGAATCTGTTATTCCGCGCCTTCTGCACAGGGAGTATCATAAGTGAAACCAGGGTATTGACTTCAGCACATTGTTTTCTTACAAATAGGAAAAGGTAAAAAGTTAAAGTCTAACTAATCTAATTCATTCCATTCAATTCAACTAAACTTAATTAATGTTAGATATAACATTTCAAATCACATTAAACAGTAAAAGTTATAGAATCTTTTGATTAGGTTCGGTGACAAATGGACGAAATAATCTAATATAATCTATATCAATAATAATCTAACCAATGAAATATTGTAGTAATCATAGTATTCATAGTTTAGTAATGTTGAACTGTTATCGAATGTTTTTACTTTAAAGCAATTTAAACGATAAATTGCATTTCTTTTACGTACATATTATATGTATTGTACCGTTTCAGTAATTGTCTTATTTAATAATTTTAATAGTAACTTGATCTATTGAACTATATCTAAAGACTAAAGTTTGTTATTACTATTAATTCTAGATTAAAGGGGCAGCTTAGTAAAATTCGAGTAGTAGGAGGCATCTTGCATACGCTGACGCAGCAACCTCTTACTGACGATGTCCAGCAGTGGAGGAACATAAAACACATATATTCGCAAAGGTTTTTCCGATTTCCCGCCTACAACCTCGCTCTTATTGTAAGTGGTGCTTATCGATTCAATAGAAAATAAATCAATGTAATAAATTGATTTTTAAGTACCTATTTCGAAGTGAAACAAATATTTGAACACTTCTCTTTAAATAGGTCAAAGATTTGTCTTACCGTTATACAAATAGGTTTAAATACTTCGGTAAATAATATAAAAAAAATCTTTTGATTTAAAATAGAAAAGGTAAAAAAGTAAAATAAATTAAGTATGTACCTATAGAAAAGTAATAAGCAATAACAGTATTCTTTGGCCATGATGATGTTTGCATTTTACAGGTCGTACATAAGGAATGGAATTTCAACCAATTTGTCAATAAAATTCCATACTCTCTGAAAAACTATGACTTTGATGGCATTTGTACAGGAGTTGTGCTGAAAAGTACAAGGGTAGGAGTATATATTTGGTTAAAATATTTAAATTTAGACGCAAGAAACCTGAGAACATCTCTTTAATTTTTTGTCGAGATAACTACATTAGAAATTGAATCAATAAAATTAATTTTTTGAATGCTTGTAGAGTTGGTCGAGAGACAAAAGTCTTTTTACGACGGATCTCATAGTTCACAAGCGAAAGTCGTGTCAACAGAAAGTATTACGAAGCTGTTGGCAATACTACTGCACAGAGTATGACTCCAAATTATCTTCCACTGTAAGTCATTTCCTCTTGTCTGTTAACGCATCCCAGATCGGACGCAGTCAAATGTACCGCGTCTGTGGAGCGTCCTGTCTAGGACGCGCCACAGAAGCCGGACACCTTGTTTATTTTATATAAAAACAATTTTTGGTCAAAAGATCTTTGGCACCTACTCCAGAGCTGTCAAGCTCCGCGAGTGTTCATGGGCGGCAATGACCACTTTCTATCAGATGGCTCGCGTACCTACTCGTTTGGTGCAAACGAGCAGACGAGCCACAAAAACATTAAAATAAAAGAATAACTTTCCGAGTTCTGCAGCTTTATAAAAATATTTTGTTTTGTCTTAATAACTTGCCATAGAATTACTATGTTATTAAGTATTATAAAAATTAAACTGTCAATAATATAATTTTAACTTGCTCCACTTTTTCAGCGGTTTATGAAAATTCATGAGTTTATTAACACTTTACCTAACTAAACTAGTTTAAATTACACAACGCTTATAACAAAACAAAAATCGTAGTTAATAGCTTCTTTACCTGTATTTTTAATTGAGAAAACGTGTAAACTAGCTAACAAAATGTTTGTAAAATGATACGTCTATTTTAAACATGCATTTTGACGCTTAAAATATTTTAAAGAGAAAAATCTTTTTTAAAATTTCAATCACCATTAATTGCTTAGTGTACTTTTGACAAAAACCACAATATTAGCTTCAGAGTTACTATTGAACAATTTGTATTACTTGTTGACACTTTTGTCCAAGTTATTGTTAATAGAATTATATTTTTTTACTTAATTACCATACCAGGAAACTGAAGGCGGTGGCTTGATTTGCCATGAAACGGGAGATCCGGCAGAGGATAAAAAACTAGGAGTGCTGGTCGGTGTTACTTCTGTCATTAACAAAGGCCTACCAAGTCTTCATGTTAGAGTTGGTTTGTTCCATAAATGGGTTACCGATGCGGCACCTCCATACAGTCCAAATTCCTATTCGTTAGTTGTTGTTCTTGTAATATGGGTAATAAATTGATTTAAGAAATTCGGAGACTTTTATTTTTATACTAATTAGACTTTCATACGAGCCATATCTTCTTATTTAATTTAGCTTGTGAAATCTTTAGTACCTACATTAGATTATCTTTTGGTCTTTTTCCATTGTTACCTTACCGAGAGTAATCATTTAAATAGTTGCAAGGGCAACAAACAAATAAAATGCAATCAAAATAACAATAAAGCGTATATTATATATAAAATACCATAGATATAAACTTTAAAAAACATCTTAGAACATGAATTTCTCTGAACGTATCTAGAAAAATATGAGACTCGCGTGAAGAAAGATCCTACGTGGTATTTGTGGCCACTTACTATTCCCACAAGAACTCCTTTGCCGCCACGTTCATTTGGATCACCAGTATTCATACAAACCAAAGGCCCACCGGAATCTCCCTGAAATACAATATGAAATCAACATATTAATACACCTAAGTTTGTACTTAGCTGAAAATTTTTTTGTCTGTAATTATTAAAGATTTAATACATCTGGATTATTGCGTTGTTAATAATTTTATGTGGTCCAACTTCTTCAACCTACCTTAGGTTGAAGAAGTTGGACCACGATGAAATGATCTTTCCCGTGGTCCTTGGATGAAATTGACTGCTCAAATAAAAGACTAATTTAAAAAGGTGATCCCATTAGGCACATCAAAGGAACGATCGGTTACAGAAGAATGGCGACACATTTTTAAGCGAGCTTTTAGCAGACCGAATCAGGTTTCATTATTATCATCAACAACTACGCCAAGAGTAACACTCCGAAGAAGAAGTAGGATTAGGTACTGATGGTAATGGACATTAATATATAACAGTAACTTTAGACGTTTAAACGAGAAAAAAGAGCATTTATCTATTTAACCATGGGCTGTTTGAACTGCATAAAATATTGAAGTACTAAAGTCAATAGGTGTAAGTCGAAATACCTTTCCAACATCGGTCAATCTACTCGACGTACAAACGAATTTTCTCATATTCTTTCGAAACATCCTGTTACATTTGTCCATCGGTATTAAGTCTAAATGAGCCAACAGTAATTTGCTTGAGGTTTTCTGTGAAACATTAATTGAAGTAATAAATCATGCTGTTATTGCTTTTATTTATTCATATCAGTGAAATAACGTACGCTTTTTGATATACGCCCATATCCGGACACTAAACATTTTCCGTGGTAGTCAGTCATTCTCGATGCAAATGGAATTGAATTTACATGAGCATTGAAGTTAAACGGTGTTTGAGTATGCTGTTAAGAAATATTAAGGTTCAAACTTAATTTCAAACACACATTTATCTAATTTTAAGTCAAAGATTAAAGGATAAAAGCTATGACTCAAAAAAATATCTACAGCGTGACTGATATATAGATTTTCTCTTGTTTTCTGGTATTCATGAAATATAAAAAAAGTATTAATAAGTTCATTTATGTCAAGGGTTATAAGGCTGTCTATCACTTAAGTACTCGATCACTAGTACACGAAGGAAACATCAAAATCTTACCAGGACCGCAATATCATCTTTTGGAAATTTGTAAGTCTTTGGATAAACTACGCTCTTTACTAATCTCCACTGTCCGCCCGCATCCGAATCGAAGCTGTAGTAGTCACGATTTCTTAAATTTCCTGCCACTGCGTAAATATGCGACACCGCTCTCTTTGTTCTGATATACCAATATTCCATTATTTTTGATCATATACGTGCGATATAATATAGTCTACACACCGCCAGCTCCTTGGGTATCTAGAGGATCGACACCTGTTAAGTGACCGCCAATATGGCTTTCGTCACGGTCGATCGGCTGGTGATCTTTTAGTTTACTTAACACATAAATGGGCGGCGGCTGTTGAGAGTAAGGGTGAAGCTTTAGCCGTAAGCTTGGACATAGC
>DWAJ01004307.1:0-13170 GCA_018238005.1 Eurema mandarina
TTTAGAAATGCGTTGTTAATAATTATCAAGTAAGATAAAAAATTGAAGACTACTTAAAATCAATAGTTTGTCAGATCACCTAGACCTAAATCACCCAAGTTTGCGTGATGATCATAAAAAAGTATTTTGGATCACCACTCAAGTTTGCGTGTTGATAGCTCAGTGAGTAGAGTCATATTATGACTTGATCCGGACACATATTTTTGAAAATGTTATTTGATGTTTTAAATTTAGTTCCTATTTCTCGACCACCAATGGATGATATCTGTGTGCCGCTCATGACATTAACCATGAGCAAGTACTTATTTAAAATACATTGCTTTATTTGTTATGACAAATAAGTCTCTTACACTGTTATACAGTATGTTTTTTGTTACATACTGTATATTATATACATACATAAAATTTGCGAAACACACATAAACAGTAAGGTGACATTGGGCTTATCTTAGAATTAATATGATAAAAGTAAACAATGCACAGGTACTTACTATTCCCTATCAGTTCCTAGTCTAACTGCTATATCTTGATACTCTTGTCGCGTCCGGGCAATTAGTTCAGGACAACCGAGCGTATTTAGTTGTGACGCCGCGACTCTGCAAACATTTATTTAGTTTAATATTACATTTAAATAGTATTTTATTACACACCAAGAATGTGAATGTCCATTATTCAAAAATACTAAAAATAATATGGATGACTCTTAAATTTTGAATAACTTGTGATTTTAGTGGAAAATGCTCAAATAACAAGTACACATAAAATTGTGTTCCATTATATTATATTTACCTAGAAGCTAAAGTTTCTCCAGGTAATGTTACAACTGGGGTGCCAGTCCACAAGATATCCATACTAGTTGTGTGTCCGTTACATAAAGGTGTGTCTAGACAAACATCAGCCAACTGGCCTCGTCTTACATGCTCTTCCTTAGCTGCTACATTTGAGAATATTATGCGGCCTGGTGGGAGTCCTAAAAAAGTTAACAATTCTTAGTAAATTATAAAAATACGCTACTACAATTAAAAAGGATTTAAAAACCCATAAGTCTTTAAGTAACAGCAAATACATGCAGTGGGTTTTATTTTTATCACAATCGAATTTTTCTATCATCTATCATTGTTATAAATAGACAAGAAGGATGTTAGTCCTTCACTAAATAGTTAACCAGTCAGTCGAATGTGAAACGTCACACGTCTAGGCCCGCGTTAAGATCCAACATTCCAAAACTTAACACATTCAACTTCAAATGGTAAGCAATGGAGCATTGTTGATTCAAAGACAGCTTCATATCACAATTGATATGAATAGAGACCAATGGCTCTCAACGTAATGTTTGCCTTCCATCACTTTACTTGATTTGTTGTTTATCAATCTTATCTTATATTTATAAATATATCATACATACCTAATTGCTGCGCCGTGGATTGCAAATTTGGTTCACCCACAGCAGGGAACCTCAGCAACCATAGAACACTATTGGGCACATGCTTCAATATGTACACCCACATGTGCAACGTTAGAGGGTCAATTTTGTACAATTGGTTGAAATTGCAATACACTACTGCGTCATCGGGCAAGCCATATTGTTGTCTCGTCGTTATAACTATAGATTGTGGTACTTCTTCACCAGTCGCTGCTTTGTTGTTTGTCTGTGTGGTTGCTAGTCCGTTTTGTAATATTACTCCGTTTACTGATGTCTGTAATACATAAAATTAATTAATACACACTTTGTTATAGCATAGTTTTAATATAGTCTGATAGCGATCAACCAAATTTTCCAAAAGATGAAAAATATGTATAATGTATAAAGCATATTTTAAATCTTCCTATTTTTAATTTTGTCTAATACTTTTTTTCTACAAATCCGGATACAATAATTAAAATAATATTTGCTTGATAACGCAATGACACAACTGGTGATAATAACGCAACAAAACATATCAGCAAAAATATTGTATAGTTGTTAAAATAATATGGTATTATGTTTCAGTAATATTTTAAGAAGATAAAATTTACCTGAACTTGTCCTGAAGCTATCATAGTTTCGATGGGCGTCGTCGTCGGTAATTCCGCGACCTTCAAAGAAATTTCCACCGGTCGCGCCGCTCTAACGATTTCCTTAATCTCTTTAATATCTGTATTTTCCACTAGAGGCGATAAATCAGTCGCATTTATAACGGCTACATTATCTGCGACGCTACCCAAATTATTATGCGATTTGATTTTATCGCTAAGTATCAACCTCTCTTGCAAATGCGGGAACATTTGTTTATGATCACCCACAAAGTAAGTGTGGGGCATGTACGCTAGCTTCTCACTATATTGACTGGCCAATTCGAGAGGTGACGTCACAGCGTCTGTCACCAGATAATCCATATAACTGGCCCCGCTCGTGCCGGGATAGCCCAGCCACATGACTTGCACGGGGGCCGGCCGCAGAGCGAATATCTCGTTCCTAGCTCCCTTCGTGTAACCGTTCATGTTAACGAGAATGTGAATGCCATCCCCGTAGATCTTATCGGCGGCTTTCCCGTTGCATGGAACCTGAGACAAATCAATAAAATGCTCCGATTCACGGGCGATTTTAGAACGGAAAGTCGTTCCATCGTCAGGGCTGAGGGCGTAGCAGAAAATTTCGACTTTAGCGCGGTCGTGAAGCCCGGGCACGGACTGCATCAGATGTGAAGTGGGGTGATTCCCGAAGTCGCTGCTCACGTAACCGATACGCAAGCGGCCTTGTAAATCGCGAGGGAACTTGTATGGAGGCTTGTGAAGTACTTGCACTTTTTCTAGACACAAATTAGCGTGACGAGCGGCAATCGCCTTTCTAAAATCGTGTGTCAGCGGATACAACATAGAGTGGTGAGGATGGACGGACGGCAGTCTGTTTTTATCGAGCTGCTCCGCAACAATGCTGACCAATTTCTTCATCCTGGCCTCGTAGTCCGTCCAATCGCAAACGATTTGCAAACAGTGCGCCAAGTTGCAGTAGGCGTCGGGGAAGTCCGGTTTCAACTTCAACGCCGTCCTGTAGGACTGGATGGCCTCGGGGATGTTCCCGGAGTCCTTGTGGATGCTGGCGAGGTTGCTGTGCGCGTCGGCGAACGCTGGGTTTATTTGGATCGCTCTCGTGTAGCATTGTAGGGCGCCGGCCACGTCTTGCATTTCTTTAAGCGTATTTCCCATATTACTGTACGCATCGGCAAAAGTTGGTTGAATGCGAATGGCCTCCTTGTAATGCATGAGGGCCTCGTTCAGTTTCCCTTGTTGTTGAAGAACTGAAGCCAAATTACTGTGAGCTGCGGCGAACTCTGGGAATACTTCTAGAGCTTTAAGGTATAGACGCGTCGCTTCGTCTATGTAGCCCTGCTCGCGTTTGATGTTTGCCAAGTTGTTGAGAGAATCCGCATGAGACGGACATAGTCTTAGGGCTGTGTTGTAGCATTCTTCCGCGTCAGCCACTTGACCCTTCTCTTTAAGAGCATTAGCCAAATTACAGTAGGCATCGGGGAAGTTTGGTTGCAGTTCGATTGCTCTCCTGTAAGTGTCGACTGCCAAGTCAATGAGTCCTTGCTCATAGTACACGCAGGCTAGGTTTCCGTGAACGACTGCATTGTTGGGTGATAGATTTAGCGCGCGTAAGTAGGCTGCTACGGCCCTGTTAAATTAAAAAATCATTGTAACGCATAATTATGTATGTGAATTTATGTTACAGAGATAAAATGCCAAAACTATTTACCTGTCAAAAATTCTAGCCTCTTTTAGAACATTTCCAAGATTTATGTATGCATCCAAGAAATTTGGATCCAATGCCACAGCCTTTTCGAAATGATGTATGGCCAACCAAATTTCGCTTTGTGCGTTAAAAACGCACCCTAGGTTACTCCATGCCACAGCAAAGTCTGGCCGTGTTTCAATAGCTTTCAAGTAACATGCCTAAACACACAAAAAGCCTATGTTATTATCCTGTCCCATTACTGAGTTTACATTGATGAAAGAACGAGGTGTGTATTACGCCAAAGTAGAAAATTACACCAAAGCAGCAGTTTGATATTGGGTAACATTGAAAAAATAATGATTACCGAATACCAGCCGCCCAAAAACCATTTTTACGCCAAGTGCACCCTACGTATTCGAAGCTACGCTGATTGCTAAGACACATCAGTAGGAAATGCAAACGAACAAGTCAACAAATCATATAATGGACTACGAAAACAACCATAAAAGGCTAACTAGATAGTTGAAATGGAACGCTTCCACTTCCTTGCCGATGGGGGATGGTCACGACAATGAACAATAAGAGCACGCGTTGTGTCCGAACCTGCTTAATCAATTTCTTCAAACCTTGTTCATGTACACTTTACCTGCATTACACAGTATGCGGTCATCGCAGCGTGATTGCGAGGGGAGTACCAACCATTACCCCGCTACATACAGCGGCAGTCACACCTACTGTCTTACCAGACAACACCTTGTGAAAATATAACAGAATTAGTCGATTTTGAGTCAAACTAGTTCAGCCGATTGTCGTTATACATATATATAAACATGTTTTATGACTCGAGAGGATCTTTGCCGGCTTACGCTGTCTATCAGCAGAGTCGACAGGCATGATGTGGATGACCCAACAATATCATACAAATAAATACAACTCACTACGTCAACCACTAATGATATAAACGCTACTTTCGATTCCTTCGATCCTCTTTCGTAATGAACAGTCAGAAATCACTACAAGCAAGGATTAAAGTAACTAGTAAAATTATGGAAGGAAACAGGATATATAATTATTATACATGTACATTTACTCGTACTATTAGAATACTCTCCATTTATCTACAATCCACCGCACAATGTTTATAAATATCGAAACGATCGATCGTCGGTAGAATACAAAAGTGTTGAAGTGTTGAAGTAAACAAGCATTAACATTGTGTGGAAAATTGGTTGGAATTTTTACGCAGTGGCCGTCACAAAATATCAACGAAAGTTTTCGACACTTGATATTATTGTAACAGTTCAAAGGAAAGTAATGAAAAAGCAGGAAAGTAGCTTAAACATTTATAACTTCCCACTTTTTCTCGCTGCCACAATAATGGTTTAAACAGTTATTTGCTCGAATAGAATAAATTTGCATCTCTTTCAAATCCAATAAAGCATGAAACAGTCGTTGAAACCATTATGTAAGCTACGCTCATGCAGTCGAGGAGTAATAAGTTTTACGCAATTGCAATGTACGCTGATGGAACAGAGAGTATTCTAATTTAAAACGACACAAAGGCAAGCTCAAGACAAGCGAATCCTGTTAACTTCAGAGTAAACCAGAAAGCGGAGCAAAATTGTATTTACCTTTGCCTCGTCCAGTCGTCCCAGAGCCTTGAGCAAATTGCCCAAGTCGCTCCTAACGCAGTAAAGATCCTGGAACAATATCACTTTTGTACATGTGCATCAATATTACGTCACAATCTGTGTATGAGATTCTATTTTAGGGAAAGATTTTGAAAAAATTTGTCTTTGTCTTCTGGTATATCTAAATTTACATTAAGTTTGCTATTCCAGATACAAATAGAAAAACTGATCAGCACAATAGATGCGTATTACCTATATGAATAAAATAAGCTTGAGTTAATAAATCTACTTACTTAGAAATCTGTACCTACGATTATGTCGTCGAGTATTTATTTAGGAACAAGAATTTGTGTTTTTTTTAATTTCAGTTATTCCTGATATATAAAATGTTTTATCAAATTCAATATCATGTACAGCACTACATCTGTATACTTCATAAAAATTATAATGGCACACCGCCCAGAACATGTTCAAAGAACACGGAAATTATTTCTGCGACCTTCAGAGCGGTTTACTCTATAATATAGCATTAACAATTTATCTTAATAAGTAAGAGGACAAATGTTTTATGGTGTACGTAAAACCATGTCTAATTAAAAAAAAGCATATCGGTCTAGTTGAGAACCTCCTCCTTTTTTTGAAGTTGATTAAAAACGATTTTTTAACTCTCCCTTATTTTTATATGAACAAAAGATGTTTAAAAAAATTATACGCATATATAGCAAATATTTTTAAACTTATATGCTTATACTGTATACAAAGACTAAAGTATCTCAACGAAACACATGTATTTAAAACATCATAATGGTATGTTTACATAATTAACATTATAGCAATATAATATGCTTTTGTCTTCTCAACTATTTTCCATCACAATATCAATGTTCAAGGCTACTTGATCGTATATGGTTATAATATTATGATCAATGAATGTACATTGAGAGCAACAACGATGTCACCTTGACGCTGTTGTTTAAACCGATTATGTGCGGCCAGTGGAAATGTTTCGAATGTATGTAAATTTATAACGACCACGGTCTAAGCTATTGTATAAGGACGGAAATTATGCGACGACCGAATCTGTTGCCAAGTCGAACAAAATATTCCAAGGTATACTTAATGAGCGGTTTCCTTGCCGATAAACTAGCTTTATTACGGTTAGAAATTATATGCTACACATTGGAATTGAATATCGTATATGCAGCAGCCTTGTAGTACTCGTAAAAGTTATAATTAACCTTGCTTTTAAAGGGATTGGCTTCTATTTCATAATGCGTTTTTATAATGCTGGGTTTACAAATGAATGGTTGCGTAGAGATGCTGTATTGTAATAACTACACAATTAAAGTTCAACAATTAATATTGTTATAACAAGGCTTACCATAATTCAAAAAATTCTCAACCAAAGATTCGTTTTGATGGGCGAAAAAACTTTTGTCAAATTAATATATGAAGATGGACGAAGAACATAAAAAAATAACAACTATAGAGGTCAAAGAATAACAATCAGTGATATTGATTCTACTAGGATAATTGTTGTAAATCGAAAGGTGTATATAACATGTACTTTTTAAAATATTATGTTTTAGAGATCCATTACATCCAAAACTTGTTTTAGTACATAATTATCATGACATCTTAGAGTATAGCATACAACTTTAAGATGTATTTATCAATGTATCAGACCATTTCAAATGTGTAAAGTGAAATCCTATGTGGCAATAAAGTAAATTATATTCAGATTAATAATTATAAAACAAAGAATTGCTTTTCTTATTTAAATATGCATATTTCACATATAACATTTTTTTTAAAGTCCTTCATAAGACTTGCAATAATAATTTATCTCTGTGCTAAATCTGTTAAGAATATACATATAACATTATCATCATCCTTAGCTTATAAATATGATCATATAAAATAAATATCAGATTGCTTAATATTTTGTGAAAATTAACACTATCTGATAACAAGATTAAAGTTTGTTTTTTTAAATATAGGTATAGGAATTACGGTTGTTATTTGCGTCATATGTCATTATTTCTTTTACTAATAAAGTCAATCATTTTGTATTTATAAAATAAAACAATCACTTACTGGATTATACTGCAAAGCAGTGACATAAGCCTGTACTGCTTGTTCCATGTCTCCCGCAGCAACAAGTGCAGCGGCCAGATTAATGTAGCCATCTATGAAGTCGGGCTTTAGACGAACAGCATGTCTGTAATTCTCCAACGCTTCTTGCAACTGGCCCCTCTCTTTGTAGACATTACCCAGGTTACTGTAGAAATTATATAATTAATATATTGCTAATTTAATTCAGTAGCATTTTATATACATAATATTTTATATACATATTAATATAAACAATATATTAATATACATAAATGTTGTTCTGAGATTTCATTATATCAATGTACAAAGTTTAAAGCATACTTATTTATATTTTCTTTTCTATGTATATAAGGAAACAACCTAAGTTAGGTAAAGTTAAAAAGATATTAACAAGTATTATTAGTTATTACTCGTTACACAAATATCATCATACACTCAGAGTATAAGACTCGGCATAACTAGGTTTCATACAGACATTGTACAATGAGCTTGTAGCTTACACCATAAAATATTTAAAATCAGGGCAATAAATTTGTACAATCATTAATTGCAGCAAGGCTACAAAACCTAAAAATACCTGAATCTTATTGTGAAACCCATTAAAAAGATGTAAATTATGTCACTGCCAAGAATCTATTTTAGAATCTTTTAATTTTAGATCTTTATTATATCAACTCCCCCCTTTTATTGTTTGTGTTTTTATTATCTTCATATCCTCATGCATTTAAAATACATTGTTAAGACTACATTAATAAAATGTGACAAGAGTGAGTAATTTGAAATGTATGAAAATAGCAGTGTTCTTGAGATTTTATTTCAAAGATTATACCTAGGACTCACAAAAGAACATCTTAACTATGCATAGATTGCTTTCCAATAATATAATTAAAATGTAGAACCTAAGTTAAAAAAGGACATTTAGATATTACACATTTATTACCTATAAGCCTCAGCTAACAAAGGGTTCTGCTTGATAGCTAACGTGGAGAAATGCGCCGATTTGTCGAGCCGTCGGCATTGAAAGTGTATAGAAGACAAAAGTAATAGGACTCCAGTATTCGTCGCATCCTGACGCCATAGTTGCATACAATGCAATTCAGCACTGTCATAATCTCCTGCTTGATACTCTCTGTGAGCGAGCTCTAACAATCCTATGAAAATAAAAGATAATACGTAACTAAAACGTAGCTTGAAACTCATAACGCTAGCGCCTTTTAAACCACGTTTTGTCATTGTTATAATTATAATCAATTGAAAATTTTAATACATGAAATTATGCGATAATTATGTAATAAACCATAAAAACTTACCAACAGTCGATATCTGCTGTATATCAGACATTTTCAAGATCACCGCATTGGCTGGAACCCCGACAATTTGTTGAGGCTGCGTCGTGACAGCTTGCGGCACGGCAACATTTGCTTGAGGTTGCATTTTAGTTATCATTATTTCAATTGTGTTCAAAATTAGTTAAATACAACCGTACGCCAAACTTATTCACAACACTCATAAGATCACACTAATTATTTCTTATCAATTAATCGCAGTCAATGTTAATGAGAAAAACGACTGCAGAAATGGAAATTTTAGTTCAATAATTTCAGTCTTGGTTCTTTTTCTTTACACAAATGAAGCCAAAGCCAATCGCCACCGCGACTTGATCATAGACTATTGGAAATGACGAAAAAATAGCTCACTTGTTCCTTGGCTATGGAAATAGTTTAATAACTTAAATAATTTATTATTGTTTTACTTTATTGTGTTTAAATAATAACTTGATCTTTCAGTTAGGGTTTTATTGTTAACGCTTAGTCGTTTAGTTGCGGTTCATAAACATTTTACATTTTTATGTAATACATTTTATTCTTGGATTTATAGATAAAATTATCTCATAGCAACCGCGATCCGATATAAATTTATAATTTACAATAAAAATATATTCAAATATTTTTTTTGTACATTTTTATTGACTCGTACTACTGACTCGTAATACTGAACTCGTATTGAATTAATACTTGATACTCTGTGCTATGCTAACCAAGCGAAAAAAATGTAATTTGCGACTGTCAAAGTTGTAAGATAAACGTAGATTTAAATTTTAAAACTTTTTAAAACAATTAGTTTTGTTTTTTAAATAACTAATTCTTCAAGTTTTGTATGTTAGAAAATAAATGCTTTTAGTTAAACATTGTTACATTAAATTGAGTGTAACAATAGTGTATAGTATGATATTAAAAGTGTTTACTCTTGTTTCAAAAGTTCTAAGTAAACATAAATAAGAAGAACATTAGTTTAAAAAACACAAACAATTAGCCATGAGTTATAAAAATAAATTTCAGTACGAGAGTCCGTGTGATTCAGATAACGACTGGACTGAATCTTCAGGGGATTCAAAGTGTTCAGACACAGATAGGTAAATTTGTTTATTAATTCATGTATTAAATGTAATATTTACTTTTTGGTCATAAGTGAGGAAAACCAAAAAATAAGTAAACCACAACGTAAATTAGCGAAATATCGCTCGATGTTAAAATTTTATTTAAACGACTACACTAGTCTCGTACATCTAACACATTTTATATTCATTCTTCTTTGCATAGTTCAGTACCAGAATGGGATTCAGATGTTGGGGAAGACGGCGAATTAAACTTTATTAAAATAAAAACTCACAGTGAAAAAGATGTTTCAAATACTGCATTATTAGAAAACCATGAGTCTCTAAATTTGAGAACCGATTTTAAAAGATCCTCAACACGTCGGTCAACAAAAGGTATTCCTTCTATTCATATATTTTACTTTTTTATGAGTATATGTGTTAGCTGCACATAGCATTAATAGCTCACAGTTGTTAATTCAGTTATCATCATCTCTTATCCTCATCATAATTCCTTTAAATCATAAGACAGGTATATAACAGGTGTATATCAATACAATACAAAATTATAATTTTATAACTATTTTTAAAGGTAGAATCTTCAAAGCATTGAAATCAAGAAAAGCAAGAAATAAAAATAAGATCATCAAAAAATATGAAACTGACAATAACAATAAATTAGTCATTGTTGAAGTAAGTTAATCAAAATTAACACAATGTTTAGCAATCTTACAGAAATGAATGTCATGTGCTCTATATAATAACATATTTTTATAAATTTTATGTTTAGGTCAGTAAAAACATGATTTTTGATAGTGATAAGAATTGCCAAATAGAAAAACTTTTTGGAATAAGTCTAAAAACACATGCAGATGAGAAGACCCTTATTGTAGCGGATTTCATGATAGAAGCTATGACTATTTACACTCCTAAAGTCAAAGCAGGTTATATATTACAAAAAATTAATGGAATTGAAGTAAATTCCTATAATATCAACAATATCCTTCAAAGAGTAAGTGAAGATATTGAGAACCCAAAGTTAACATTCCAAGTGGTATCAGAAGAAGTCAACATCGATAATCAGAAATTATTACAAGCCAGAAATGCACCAGATAGCTTCACTACTAAAGTTTTAAAAGATTCTATGTGCTCAGTTCTGTATATATGTGGAAATGATATGGAATACCAGACTAATGATGATAAAGGAGTCCTATACTGCTTTCCCAGACCGTATAACCAGAATTTCTTATATAACACTAGAGGTGCCTATGTTACATTAAATCACCTAGCTCCTAAATCATTAGGCACAAGTGAGCCTTCAGTATCAACAGTTTTACACAATTCTACATTAATTAATATTGCATATGCAACACATAGCAATGATTTGTTGCTTGTTGCTTTGCCTCAAAGCTATGTAGACCTGTTTTCTATAAAAAAAACCATCAGAGATATTGTAAAAATTCTAGAATTTCAGTATGGTTCGTTACACACATGCTTTACGAAACCAAACAATGTTGATAAACTAGACTTGTTATTTTGTCGCGTTTTTACGACCTTGTTATTTGAAAAACAGACGAACGGAAGTAATAGTACTAATAGAAGGCAGTTTCAAGATGTTGTTGGAACTCATGCTGTGTGTTTACCTCTGGAAGTGAAGATACAAATAGATGATGCTATCACTGAATTGGAAGCTGCTGATTATAGAGAATGGGTATGAATAAGACAAATATTATTGAAAGATATTTATTTATTTTATCTAGTAGTAGCGGACTCATCCCCACTTTGTTGTGCATGATGTCATCAATCCTTTTGTATATAGACTATGACAAGAATGTGGCTTCCTATTGGTTAAAGAATTTTTTAAATCGATTGACTAGATCCCAAGATTACCCCTTACAATTTAACAAACACACAAACTTTATTTCTTTATAATATTAGTATAGATTAAACAGCACATTTTTTATTAATAAATAGGCACCTCTAATAAATAATTGTACTCAATCTCTTGAAATATCTTAGTTCAGTAGTTAATACAAAAACAGAAAAATTAATTTGTTTTTATTTTTTTTTTATTATAAGGTTTTATAATAAATAATGAAAATGCATAAATATATTTATTTGCAGACAGATGATGTAGAAAACTTTCAAAGAATGTACACTGTTATTGGTGCCTGCTTGTATTATTCAGGACATTTACTAAGTTCCCATCTACAAGATAGTACCTTGAAAAAGGTTAATGCATATCTTAAACTAAATGGTATTTTGCGATTAAGTGTGGACAAAGAAATTGAGAAATTAGTAATGTGGAAAGAAGTGTTTATCAACGAACACAGAAATCAAGTTAAACAGGATATCAATGAATATAGGTAAGTTATATCATTATTTTTAAAACCCATTATGTATATAATCTATAATATAAAAATGAATAGCAAAATGTGTTAGTAAGCGCATAACCCCATAACAGCTCAACCGATTTACATAATTCTTTTTTTAGAATACTCCTGGATGTATGAGGGTGGTTTTTAAGCAAAAAATAATGGTATAAGGTACACCTTATACATTATTTTAACCTACAGGGTATAAGGTTTCGGGTAGGATTAGTACAGCGTGAACGAAGTCTCGTTGGGCCAGCTAGTATGTAATAATTTTAATGCTACATATATTGTTTCAGAATTCCAGTTGGCCGATGGTTTATTCTTATAGTTGGTAAAGGGCATTTTATATTAGCAACATTGATGGAGGCTGGTGGTTGTACTGAAGATGTAAGTATAAAATTGAAATCTCTTTCTTTAAGAGGGGTAGGTTAAAATACATCCAAGAGTATGCAGTAAGTCCAGATATAAGGCTAAAAGTTGGCTGAATTAAACCAATATTGTAGAATGTAAGTGTAATGACTTATGTACATTAGGGAGGAAAGTGAAATACATAAACATGAAGAGCATTTGTTTGTGTTTGAGGTGTTTATTTTGTATATTATAAAAAATATTTCAGGACACTTAACTGTAACACAGCGCTATTTTGTCCCACACTAAGCAGAGCTTGTATTATGAAACTAGATAACATATAAATTATTTTTCTTCTTTACCCAGAAGCCAGAAAAATACAAATGTAATTTAGAAATATTTGGTGTGGGTATCAGTACCACGACTATTCGTGAAGAAGCATTTGTGCTACCACTGCCCCAAGCGGTCAAAATTAATATATATATATATATATATATATATATATATATATATATATATATATATATATATATATATATATATATATATATATATATATATATATATATATATATATATATATATATATATATTTATTTATTCATTTTT
>DWAJ01004308.1:0-13169 GCA_018238005.1 Eurema mandarina
TTTTGCGAAATACCCTCATTTGCCCGCGTAAATGTATTGATTACAGACACGTGATTATGGAATTGGTAAAGTGCCTGCCGGAATATTAATTAACGAAAAATCAGTCTAAAATACTGTCCGTACAATAACGGGGTAGAAAATATCCTATGTAATAATGGTCTTATCTAGTTAAGGGTAAAATGTGTAAGAGTAACAGACATCCATACATCCTCATAAACTTTTTCATTTATATTAGTAAGGCAAAGCCACAATTAAAAAAAAAAATAATAAAAAAAAATATGAAAATGTGAAAGTCAAAGATCACAAAACACGACTCTTTAGACTTTTGAATATACATTATATTAAAGTGTACTTCTAACCTTGGAGTAAACCTTTGATTGCAAATTATTATAAGCCATTGTTAACGTTAATTACTAGGTAATATCTAATTAGGTACAATCAACTACAGAAGTATATTTACATATTTAAATTACAAAAAAACAACACAACATTTCAATTGAAAGTGTTAAAATGTTTTGTTATTTTCAAAATATCAACGGCAGTACACACTACTTAGTAATTCTAATTAATAAGTATAATTAAAGTTGAATTATTTTAAAGATGACATCCATCCATTCCATCAGGTGGTTCAGCTGCTCGTTGCCCTAATGTTATTATAATATATTAATTTATTTTTTATATTATAATGATTAATTGGATACAGTATTAGTAACAGGCGACCTTATCGCTTATCTATATATAGTGATCCCTTATAAACAGAAAAAAAAACGTGTTGCATTAGTAGCATTTTTTATCAACTTACATATTCAATTATAATTATATATTTATTTTAGTCATGCAGTATTTTTTTAATTGAATTTAATTCAAGTTACACTTTGAGCGTGGTGACCGATAAAAAACCTTTTTTTTATGCTGGTCGGAGTGTGGGGTATTAGTTTTTTTTTTCATAACGGAATTCCTGGATTCAGTCTCCACGCTCAAGCCCCGCGGCCGCGATATAATCCATGCAATAGCTTAATAAAAAAAAACAGCAGTCTAAGCATAGTGTAATTTTTCAGCGATCCAACACCATCCAAGAACCTTCCTATAAAGTGGAAGGCCAGTCGCAGCTGGAACCCGCAGGCGCTCGTCATCGATCGCGAGGTCAGCTCCGAGGCGCTGTGGGACGAACGCGCCGTCGCGCTCTGGAACAAGACCTACACTAGCTACCGGCGGAGACAGGTTACTTTCAATGCTTTTAAAACAGGGTAGAAGATATGCTTATTAGAAAGAGAAGGAATGAGAAAGAAAGAGAGAGGGAGCGAAACAGAGAGAAAGAGTGAAGATACTGATTTTTGTTTTTCGATCTCTTCTTATCTTATAGACTGTTCAAATCTTAAAAGATGTTTTTTATCTGTTATAATTGTTTTAGCAAATGCTTTAAAATTAATTAAATTAAAGAAAAAATATGACATTTTGTAATAAAATACTTAGTCGGTTTATTTTATATAGTGTGATCTTGTTTTTTCATTTTATTTCACATTGTTTCTCTTTTACACTAGAACAACTAAATGGATTTGCATATAATATTGACAATGTTATATAGTTTTTAATTATAGGTAATTTAATTGTACATATAGCGAGTAAGTGTATATAGTTAAGTTTTAATTTTTGGTTAGGTATATTCTTAAATCAATACTAATAACTATATTCATTTTGAAAGAGTTAGTTTTGGCCGTGACGTAACAGGCCATTTTCTGAATTTGCTGAACCGATTTTGATTATTATTTACCAATTAAAAAAGGATAAAATAAGGACACACAGTGAGTAGAAATCATGCCAAAGATATTTTACAAATTAATAGATTCTTCTTATATAGGGAGAAAAAGTCCTTTGTATTAAATAGATAGGTATATTTTCTATACGGTGTTAAATTATAAGGTGATTTGTGCAAATATATATTTAATGATTATTAAAAGGTAGTAAGGAGGTATTTGAGACAGACTTGTATGCTTTAGATATTTAAAACTACGCAAAAAAAATTATACTCTTATGCCTAGTTTTCCAATTATAGTACTAGAGCGCATTATGCGGCATAATGCTCAATGTTGAATGTTTCAACTACATCTTTCTTTATTCATATATCGAGCATTCCCAAAATTACTAATGATGTGTGCAGTGACAGAAAATGAACATTATTTTTTTCTTTAAGTGGACATTGTTGACGCACTTCCCGTGAACATTCGCAAAGCCCGAACTATTAATAACTTTAAATTATTGGTTAAAAATAATTTTCTAAATTCTTAATTTTACTACGCTGTTTCCTTGTACAACTCTTCATTTTTCTTATTTTTTTATTTTCTAATATTACTATGTATTCTTTTATCTATCATCTGTGTATCTATATACGTATGTCAGTATCTATGTAAGATGGCGCGATATTCTCTTAAGCACTTTATTATATATATTTTCTGCTATTAAATCTATTTAAATAACTTTTCATCACCACCTAGGTTGCCTGGAAGACATCGCTTCCAAGCGATAAGGCCGCCTATTGAAATATCTGAATCTAATTTAATTTTTTGTTTATGATACTTCAATAAAGTGTTTTTTTTTTATTGATTGAAATGTCGCACTATGCTCTGTAATTGAAAAACACGGTTAAATAAGTACAAAATAAAGAAAGTCGTTATAAAAATGCTTACAAAGTAAGTGTCAAAAGACGAGTTGCTAGTTATTTAATACAATTTTGTAATATCCGGCCAAAATAAATAGTCGATTAGTAAACGTTCCGCGAAAGTCTATTTCTCTTGGTCAGATAATATTATTTTTAATTTTGTATAAATATTCAATAAAAGTCTGATAATTTACTGTTGTTTTTTTTAATACTTTTTGTAATACAAATAGAATAATAATTGAGAAATTGAAAAAAAAAGAAAAACAGTCTTTGGAGGCATTTAAGCACAATACAACTTATTGGATGGTCAGAATTAGAGCAGTTTACTCATTTAATCGAATCTAGGCTTTATCTATTAAATATATTTGCACCTAATAACTTTTGTATTACAATGTTTTTTTTATAAAAAAATGCACAGCTTATTCTAACATCTATCATCTTCAATACATTTCCAAACTCTATAAACAGGTAAAGTCTGGTTCGCAAGTTAGTTTCGTGACGTCACAGCAGTTAGTTTAGTGAGTGCTGATAAGCGCTTACTAACTTAAACTTAACTATCTCGGAGACACGTTCGATGCTAACTAATAGCAGTTACTCGTGGATCTTTGATTGAGAACAAGATACTGATTTAAATGTATAAAATACAAGTCCCGATCTTGATATTTAAAGAACCTTCATTACATAAACGAATATTTTATGTCCTTACTTATGTTCTGAGACTATCTGCTGAAGTACAAAATTTTATATAAATCGATGTAGTTGTTCATATAAACAGATACTTTTGTATAATATTAATATTGAAAAAATTATTTTAAGAAAAGACGAAAACTATTTTATTGGTCATAAGAGGATCACATCGCCTTCTATTAATATAAGTAACTAGTCTAGTTAATTCTAATAAATAATTATTTGCACAATGTATAAGGTAACATCGTAACTACATTAAATAAAAATAATATTCAAATTGATCGTGAAATACATACAGTCATATTTAATTTTAAAAATAAAATTAAAGTAGGTACAACAATCGCTTTATTACTAAATATAATTAACAAACGAGTGACTAAGATGTTACACATTATATATTTTATTTCTTATGCAGCTCACTTAATACATAAATGTTAGTATATTTATCTGAACCAATAATTAACTAACTACATATATTATATTATAGTGTTACATAATGTAACACAAAATGTATAACGCATTTTGTCGGATGTTGGTTTTTCTAGGGTCATTATTAAGTTCAAAACTTTCATTATAAATATTCAAAATATTAATGCTTTTGAGGGAAGGACGATGTAACCTTCCTCTGAACCAGAAGGAGGGTGATCCTCAAGCTATCGAACCACTGACTGGCCATTAGGCCCCGATGTTTCGATGTCGTAAATATCGTAAGCGCGATTCAGAACTCGGCACATTAGTAGCGGTCGCTACATTACAAATTCAAGGGCAATGAATTTAAAATAGAGACAAATTATACAAAAAAAAAATTATAATTTTATTGTTTTCCAAATATATAATCACTGTGACGTGTGGTTTGCCCGACGTTATTTATAAAACACTAGAAGAAATACATATTCTTATTATAAAACGTATAAATAATAATTGACATTGTTTTACCTTCCATACTAATGTTTTCCAATATAGACCCCTTCAATTGTTTTTCTTGGGATCAATATAGTTTGTCCATTGTAAAAATAACAGATACTCAAAGCGACTATCAAATTTATAATATGATGTACTCGTATATTATAAGGATAACTATGGGTCAAATACGAAAGTACTGCCCCTAAATTAACTGAAAAGAACAAATTCGGAGCACGATCCCGGCGTCGTATGAGAGCAATAACCGAACTATAAAACGGTTTATCGCCGCCATTGCTCAAAGAAAGCCTAACGATGAGATAACTCCACAATTAAAAGTCCGAGCAAGTTCCTCCAATTTGCATGTTTGTCCAGTTTATAACAATTAGCCCGCTTCCCGGGTATTTTTCTTTATTACCCGGATTAACTCCCCCCTCCTCTGCGCCTCGAGGGGGTGAAAGGCCACCTTAATTACATTTTATAACGAATTGCTGCTTGACGCAATTGTTGCACTTTAGCTAGAATTTGCCGACGGGAAATAACTGCGTATTTCTGAGGAAAAACAGAATTAAAAGCTTTGCTTATTTGCTTTTATTGCGGTGCATTTAACGTATAATTTTGCTTGCTTTTGCCAGTGACTCGTCCGTCAAGAGTTTATTTTGAAAAATATAAGTCTGTCTGATGTAAAATGTCTGATAAGTAATTTATGCTTATTATAAAGCAGTAAATGTTGTGAGGTTGATTGAAGTAATATCTGAATCTACACGACCGAATTTCGTAATGTTTAATAGAAAGGTAGGTACATTATTCGCGAGCGATGTAGGCTATTCGACAAAACATTAATAACTCGGATTTGATTTTAACAACCACCAAGATTGTCACTGCTGGTTTATAAAGATTTCAAATGATGTCAGGTAACATCATATTTTATGTCTCGTCATCTTAATCGTCTTCATTTCTGAAGGTCGTGTTTAGTTAGTACGAGAGTTCTCCATGTCTGCCTATCCTTGGCGGTCTTCATAGCTTCATTTATTGGTAGGCCGGTAAGCTTCTTTAATACGAGATCTGACCAGCAAGTAGGTGAACGACCGCGTGATGTTTTCCCATCTCTTTTCTTATCAAAGCTATCGGGACTATTATATTTAGTGAAATACTTATTGAATTATTCACATCTATTGATTTCAAAATCACTTACTCCTTTGTAAAGCTTAAAATAACATTACACACAATACGCTGCAACCAGGACGTTATCAAACAACTACAACAAAAAGCTAATTGAACGTATGATGATCCTATGTCCAACATAATATGTCACATAACACTAGAAGCTTTCAAATCATACGCAGATTTAGCAAGTTACCAAGAAACTTGCGAAATTCTGTTTCATAACCAAGATAGTGGCTATTCCCTCGCAAAAACAGTACTGCAGTTAGAGTCTAGCTCATGCAGGCATACCCGTTCTCAGACTTATAATTCTGACATATTATATTGTTAGAAAAGTCTATTTGCGCGTTCTACGGGCCAAAATTACGCACAATGATCTTTGTCCGTTCTGACCTATGGTTCTGACGTAAAATGCACAAAAAATTAGTGAAAGTTTTAGACAGTTTTTTATCGATACTCTAGGAAATAAGTGTCGATTGTGAGAATGTTTAATATGGATTTTACTAAGGTGGTGTGGTTCCTCGTGGCATGTGATGTGGTGGTTAGTTTTTTGACGCCGGTGGTGGATGTCAGTCAAGGCAAACTGCAAGGCTTGAGGAGCGTGTTCGGGCAAAACCGGTATTATAACATACCTTATGCAGTTGCAAATAGATTTGAGGTACTTAGATCTATAAAAACTATTTTTGTGAGTTATCTATCCTCCCTTCTATTGATTGAGTGACGATTCTATTAATCCTTCATCATAATATTACTCTAGATATTTAAAAGTTTAGGAAAATATAAATAAGAACTTTTTTAACGGCACAAACAACCTACCTAAACCATAAACCCTGAATTGTGCAATATGCGAGTAAATCCGCATTATACTGCTAGTTTTATATTGAACACTTGTTTGTATATATATTTTTTAATATAAAATTAAAATAATATTATTTATAAAAAGTATACGTGCGTTTCAGACCTCGACCTTAGAACTGTTCTAAATTGGTGTCATACGACTGGTTTTTGTAATTACGTTTTACAGACATAACTATGTAACTAGAACGTTTTTGGTTAACGGCCTTGACATTCTGTCTTACACTCTTGATAAGAAACGAAACGACTTTTTATATTTTTTATAAAAAAAACACAAAAAACAATTGTTTAAAAATTTTACTTATAATACAAAAAAAATACTTTTCCTAAACATTTTGTTACAGAAACCAAAGCCACCGAAAAAATGGCGAGGAATATTCAGAGCCATCTATCGGAGCCCAGCTTTGAAATGTCCTCAGTGGAGATCTCGAGTAGTCGGCCTCGAAGATTGCCTCCTTCTAGACGTATACGCTCCAGAATGGGCCACTCCTAAAAGCAAATACCCCGTCATGGTCTACATCCATGGAGGCGCTTACTACATGGGAGCTAAGAACCTCTATGATCCAGAATTTCTTGTAGTAAAGAATACTATAGTCGTAACTATTAATTATAGACTTGGAGTGCTAGGATTTTTATGCTTAGGAGGTATATCCAATATTGGGCTTTGGGATCAAGTAGCTGCTCTGAAATGGATACAAAGAAATATAGCTGCTTTCGGTGGAGATGAAGATAATGTGACTGTTTGTGGAGAAAGTGCTGGCGCGAGTTCTGCATCATTCCATCTCTTATCAAGAGCTAGTACAGGTCTCTTCCATAAAGTAATCCTCATGAGTGGCACCGCTTTGTCAGCCTGGGCTTTTAATGTCGAGTCTGTTTCACCGACTTACGAAGATGCAAGAAAAATCGCACCAGTTGCATCAGATGAAGATGTCCTAGCAGTATTTAAGAAAGCCTCACTTGAGACATTGATAACAGCAACCAAAGATACTTCAGTCAACCCTAGATACTTTAAATATTCACCTTGTGTTGATACTAACTCATCGGATCCATTTTTCTCAGATACGCCGTACAATATAATCAAATCTGGTAACTTTAATTCTGTACCAGTTATGATGGGATACACAGAATCAGAAGGGTCGTATTTTTACGGTTTATTGAATGAGAAAGCAGTTGCTGATTTGAACAATAATTTTGTTAACATGATACCTTCTATATTTTCCTGGTGCTCGGTTAAAGATAGACAGACCATCTCTACCGCATTGCGTGGTCACTACTTTGGTGTGGAAGACATAACTATGAGCTCTGTGGATAGCCTAATAAGGCTTTATTCGGATTGGGTGGCGTATGCCGCTATAGCCGCCTTCTCTAGAGTTCTGACAAAGTTCTCCCTTCAGCCTGTTTATAACTACCTGTTCTCGTTTGAAGGAAACAGGGAGTTCGCCAAATTCTTCATACCACACCTAAAAGGCCCGGTACACGGAGGAGAACTCTTCTATATATTTAAGCCGTTTGGTATATCCATGATCCTTTCATCTAGAGATAGGAAATTTATAAACAAAATTACAACTTTAATTGTGAATTTTATGAAATTCGGGTAAGTTAGTAATCCACTATTCATACTAATATTATAAATTGAAAAGTGTATCTGTATTGTCTTTCTTTCACGGCAAAACGGCTGGATCGATTTAGTTGAAATTTGGTATGTAGATAGATACCCTGAGATATTAAAACATAGGATTCGCCTTTTTTCCGAAACTACGCGGGTACAACCGCGGGGAGCGGATAGTTTATTACATTTTTTAATTTAATATATCATCCTTACGCCCAATAGAGTAATAGATTTAATGTTTTGTTTTCAGCAACCCAACACCAAAGAAAACAAATAACCTACTATGGCCACGCGCCACGACAAACGCTTCTAACACAATGGTGTTGGACGAAAAACTATCTGTCATTGAACAACCACACGAAAGACATAGTGGAGAGTTCTTTTTGGGACTTCTGTGTAAACATGGACAGGAGGGTTATGTGCCGTGCGAAAGTGCTCGAATGTGTACGCCTGGTTAAAAAATAAAGATATATTTTGTCCAAAATAGGCATTTGAGTCAACTTTATAGTTATAATTTAAGAGCAAAGTTACATTTTAATAAATACGCTTTTTATATAAGCATTATTATTTCTAGTGTATTGTATAATATACCATAGATTACATAATAATAAAGGAAATATCAACGTTACTTTTAACAAGGATCATAGTCGCTTTTTTCTGTCTTTCTCTATGTATGCTTAAATCTTTAAAGCAACGCAAAAGATTTTCATGCTTTTATCAGCAAGAGTGATTCAAGAGGAAGGTTTTATGTATATAAATGCGGGTAAAAACGCGGGGAACGACTAGTAATAAATTAATATAATTGAATCCAAGAATCACTTTACATAGTAAACCATCATAATATGCAACTACCGTTTTCTTGTGGAATGTGCTTCCATCCGCAGTATTTCTATCAGATTATCATTTGCGTTATTTTAAGAAGAGAGCATACTCCTTTCTCAAATCAAGTCCGACAACACGTTCCTGAGTCCCTCGCGAATGTTATGGGAGGAGGAGGTTACTATCAGGAACCCCTCCTGCTAGTTTGTCCGATTTTATATATAAAAAATGCAACTATTTGCACCTCTATTGTGGTGAGTAACAACAATCCGATATCAATATAAGCTCCGACGAACTCAAAACCCTGTTATTGAAATTTGAAAAACGATTCAATATCTGACACAACAAATAGCGCAGCGCTACACTATAAATATGCACTTCAAATATTATATACGAAGGTATATGAAACCAGTATCTTATGAAAGTTATAAACTTGTATATTTGCCTGCGACTTTTCTGCGATGATGAGTACTAAAATTAAATAGGATATTTTATTATAGGTACTCAATGGAGTTACATACTGTTATACGTTCTATATGATAGATGTTACACTTTATACTGATATTCTATATCTATGGTTTAATCTTGCCTTTCATATCTAGATGAAACGGGAACTTTCGCTTCAAAAAAACTCGGTTTAAACTCGGTTGAGAAGTCTAAATTATACTTAAAAATTAAAATCACTTAATTTTTGACAAATTAACTACAACCAAATGTATATTCTAAAAAAATACTAGCTTAATCAATTGCGAATCTATTAGCTATATTAAGATCTATGAGAATATGGTATTATAAATACGTCCCGTAGATTAAAATCTGTGCGCATATTTACGTAATAGATTGCATACGCCGGCCGATATCCTTGTATTTTTAGCCGGCTCCCATTGCACCGCATTTACTTAAAATAAATATAGTGTGTTTTGATTCAATTTCCCGTGGTCGCCCGTGGCGAAGCCCCGTAGATCGCCTTATTTCTTACTCGTCGCAACTTTATTGAACTTAGCTCTTAAAAATTTTATTCAGATCTTTCTCGTATATTTTCTGGAGTACGCAAAGTAATGGACAAAGAAGAAAATGAGTAGTGTAGTATTATTCCTTCAGTTATTAAAGTTTAGCTATAGTTTTGTAGTTTAAAAAAATGTTAACGTTCACGCGGTAAACATCGTAACACTAAATTACCTTAAATACTTACGAATCAAATCCAATAATTAAAAAATAAGGTTATTCAAACATATTCCTAGTAAATTATAATTTCCATTTTATTGACCATAGACAAGGAATTAAGTACGAATTCCATGACAAATAAAAATCCCAATACCATAACTCCAATCGCGGTTCAATCAGCAATCTTCATGGAGCCGGCGCCAATAATTTTAGACAATTATCATAATTATTCAATGGCTCGTTATCTAT
Organism: Eurema mandarina; assembly: GCA_018238005.1. NCBI lineage: Eukaryota > Metazoa > Arthropoda > Insecta > Lepidoptera > Pieridae > Eurema > Eurema mandarina. Next base: position 10,104 of record DWAJ01004308.1, read on the forward strand.
AGAGCAGGGATTCTGATTTTAATAAAAAGACAATAATTTACAGTTCGAGGGGATGAAATTTGCGTTTCAATAATTTTATTTCGGAATTTTAATATTCTGTATTGCGGGGAGGATATCGACTGTTTTATGTACCTATACGGTTCCGACTGTGAAATAATAATCCTTATAATATTTAGGTACTGTAATCTTATAAGATACATAAAAAAGATAGATGTAAGATAGACGATACATCCCTTTTTTTCTTAAGAGCCATCTTTCTACTTGAAGGAATATTCTAAAAGGTTTAGCTCACCAAAAACAAACTTAGACTCAGCTGGCATCGAGTTATGCACTTAGCAGTACATTTGATTACAGTATTTCCATTTCATTGGAAAAAAAACATTCATATACTGTTATTATTTGCCTTGTGTAATTATCATATTTGAAATAAGATTTTCTTGTTTAAACTTGAATAGCTTTACCCTTAGATGGCAGTCTGTGTACTTATGTATTTATAATTCTTTAATTTAATTAAAAATAATGCTAACAAATAAAAAACTAGTACAAAAGGCGACCTTATTCTTATATTATATATTTCCTTATAATGGCGCGGGTAACATAGGCTATAGAAATTTTAGTTTTCATTATTAGATATGTAATCGAATCATAGTTTTTGAAATGTTATTCTTCCTTACAGAAGAGGATATTATAAAATTGCTTTGGTAGTTCTAAAGATCAGATTCCAAGCAAGAAAGAAGTTCATTTTATATTTATAATTCAACTATAGATATTATATGTTGACTTAGGTTGTCGGGAAGTAAAACTCAAAGCTCTCAAGTTTTATAAATTTATTTATTTATTTATTTAGTCTTATATACCAACAATTTCCGAAAACCTCACACAAGTTCGAGGGTGAACCATTTTTTTTTTGTATTTCATTAGGCCACAACTCCATCGGCCAAACAACTATACGAAGCGGTGGCACTTTAAGTCTTATAAAATCCTATCGTGTATGATACAGCAAAACCGGGCTCCGAGCGACAATATATTGAATACTAAAGCGAATACATTACCCTCTCATATACAACCTTATGCAATGTTCAAACTCAAATCAAATTTGACTTTGACAGATTCTTATTTCTGTCAAACTGACAGGGACTTAATTCTGTAATTCTAGGAGTGATTTGACATTATTCGATGTAGTTCGAGGTTATTCATACAACTCGTCAACTCAATATATTGTTACTCGAAGCACCAATATCCAGGCATCGGCTATATTTTGCTAAATTTAAAAAAATATTACAACTAAAGTCATATTTTCCGAATAAAAAAAATCATTTTGGCGACTAAACGCGACTGTAATACGATTACATACCGCTGTCCCTCTCTTACATTTAACAAAGGACGTACGAATGAAAGAGACGGGTATATATATCGTATTAAATCGCTTTGAGACTAATATTCAAATAAACTTTAGAAACAATTTTGTCATGACAGCAAAAGCGTGTGGTTTGAAATTATTGAAACCATTTTTAAAGTTCATTTAAATACAATTAAAATTAAATTTTTACAGTACATTTGCAAACAAGAGCTATTATTCTGCACGATTCAAATTTTTTTACTTAAGTATAAAATGTTTAAGGGCGTGTACAGCATAGCGCCTTCTAGACCCGCGCTAAAGAAAACTGGCTTTGAGACAACTAGATAAAGGGTACATTTTTTATATGTAGGCAACACCCAGACCTCAGAAAAGTACAGCTTATAATTAATTTTCGTGTTATTGAATAGGTCGAAATATATCCAAATAAAATGTATTTCGAACACTTGATATAGGATCATGATAATTTTAACAGTTAAAATTATAAATTAGCTTATTGTGACCCAAACAAAACTGTTCAGTATATTGTATTTTCGAGACATAATAACATCGCCTTTTATTTTGACACTGACAGTGTGCAAAAGAGATAGTGCTACAAATGCTCTCTTTTCAAATGTCTATGTCTAACATTTATCACCGAGAACTGTGTTATTGTTGTTTATTGAAATTCGATTCGCAGATCTTTAAATCACAACATGCAAACAAACATAGAAAATCATCTATCTTTCTTATGTCACTATTCACATCACTATCTCAGTCAATATGTAAAATCTTTTAATTTCAATACACGTATTGGAATAATGCAAAATAACAGCTCGGGTCGCTACAAAACGTTCGATTACAAACAAACAGACAGACAGGGCGATCGTCACATACAAAAACCTTTATTAAACTATTATGTAAAGATTGCCGCAAGTGCCCCGCGCGATTATATTCATTAATTAATTTTATATATAATTCTATAATATAATATGTATGTATGTTTAAATTCACGCTGAATATACACAACGCGAGTCCGCCACTAAGCTACATTCGATTTATTAAACACGTAACGTCTTTTCGTTGACACTTCGCCTCGCTCCGACACCTTCTGACACTTTCTGACACTTTCTGACACTTTGACACTTTACACTGCTGGACAAGAGTGACAAGAGGGATTATATCAACTATGATGAACATGACATTTTTATATTTTAGCGGTTATTATTATTATTTTAAACAAGATTAATTATCATAAAAAGACAGCCCTGTGTATTTTTTTTCATACAGCGTATAAAATCATCTTTATGTAAAGTTGTATCTCTATCATAGTTGTCCGTATTTATGCAAAATGGAACCTATAAACGAATTTTCTTTATTGGGTTTATAGTAGAGGAGCCCACGAGGCTAAATGGGGATTTACTCGAGCGTCGTAGAGACCTATTGGGATGCAAAGCTTAGATGATAAGAAGAAAAAAATGTCATGTGATATATACCTTTACATCGGTGGGGGAAGCGGCTATAGATTTTTAAATATGTAAAAAAAAACTGTTGCATAGACATCCTCGAGCGCATCAGATATTGATAGCATCAATGCCCTACATATTTTTAATAATGTACGTATGTTAATCTGATCGTTTGCATGATGCGGGTGGTTGTATTTAAGGGTTGAAAATGAAAAAAAAAAAATTTAATCGAGCGCGTCAGATTTTCTAAGGGAGTGTTAAGTA